>RXON01000141.1:0-102942 GCA_009667805.1 Leptobrachium leishanense | reverse complement strand
AAAAGAGACAAAGCAACTGTGATATTAACACGAGAATTGGTAATTAATATCTATATAAATGGAGTGAAGGTAAACCTTTCATTGAGATCGAAAGGTGACCGGGTGTTGAGTTGATAGATCCAGTAAGCTTCACATTGGAGCAATTTGTTGTCAAGATTGCCTTTCCTAGGGCCAAGTTTAATCTGTTCAATGCCCAAAAACTGATTGAGATCCCCTGGTAGAGAATCCTCGGACCTTTGTATAAGATGGCATTAGTACCCATATTTCCTGCTATTTCACTCTTTGATCATGTGATACTTGTGGAATCTACGGAGTCAGAGGGCCTTGACTGGAAGCAGAATGAACCCCTAAAAAAGAATTGTTAGACCTTCGGGCGGAGACAGACCTGCTTATTTTGGTTACCTGCTTAGTCAATTGGGTTAACATTGTATCTGTCATGCCCCACCTTTTGAAACAATGCTGATGTACCTGTAATGCATAGCCTGGCTCTAAGAACTTTGCCCTGGATCTCTTTCTTGGATTCCATTCCAGGTTTTGCCCAGGCTCAGCACCTTGTCCAGGTTCCTGGAGATCCAGCCTGGGTTTTCCTGTCCAGCCTGGGAGTTACAGCTGAAACCCATCTGCTATCAAGCCTCCATAAATAGCAGAGAGACGCAGCAAGGTTGGTTCTGCATTGTGGTTCCTGACTGATGTCACTTGGCCTTGTGTATCCTGTACCTGCAAGTGTATCCTGTACCTGCAAGTGTATCCTGTACCTGCAAGTGTATCCTGTACCTGCAAGTGTATCCTGTACCTGCAAGTGTATCCTGTACCTGCAAGTGTATCCTGTACCTGCAAGTGTATCCTGTACCTGCAAGTGTATCCTGTACCTGCAAGTGTATCCATCTTCTCAGTTCCAGTCTTTATCCTGATTCCTGCCATTACTCTGCCCTGCTGTTCCTGGATATATCACCGTACACCCTCCTTCATTGCCTGGAACTTCCTGCAATCTCCACCTGCTCTGTATCCAAGATCCTTGGTCAAGACCTCCTGGTTGCTGTACAAGTGGGCTTTCAACTACATAGCCCACTATCCTCAGTCTGGATCCTACCTGTGGCCTATACAGTTTTCCCCACCTTCCCTGACCTTCCATTAAGGTAACAGTGCCAGCCGTCCTAATTCTTACTTGGTGGATCCTGTGTGCAGTCTGGACTACTATACCCACTATCCTCTCTTGTCAATAGACTTTGCCTGTGTTATACAGAATTGGCTTATTCTGTTCATTCCAGTGCCTACTGCCAAAGTCCCATTTGTGTTATTCATTAAATCTATATAATTTGCTTGACATCCTGTCTGGCCTCCCCTCTGTGTCGCCGCCTGCTGGGCTCACACCCGAACCGCACACGCCACCTGACAGTATCCAGTTGATCCATATGAGCATTATAATTACCGCGGTTGTAGGATCTATTCCGGCGGTACCTATTACGCTCTGGTCTGGACCTGTTGGAGGAATCAGACTCAGAACCACTGGTTCTATTCCGACGGGATGACCTCGGCCTTCTAGGCTCACGGTCTTCCCTTGCGTTATTTACCTCTGTTGTGCCCTGATTCTGTTGGGAGCTGGTGGAGGTAGGATCCCTACTTTCCTGGTTATTGTGCGGCCTAGGACTGTTTTCCCTGTGGCTATTTCTATTCCTTTGCCTACGGTCGTCCCTGCGATCCCTGCGTTGCGTCCGTAACCACTCAGCCTTCTGACCTGGCCAGCATAGCGACTCAGCTGGGTGAAGTAGCCGAAGAGCTGCGCGGCCATGCAGCCTACTCGGCTGAGTCGCTAGAAAGGGACCGGGAATCCATAGGCCAACACAACCAGCACCAAGCTGATGTTGTGTCGCGCTTTGATACATTGAACGCTAATGTGAGTGCCCTCATAATCATTTGACGTACACCGTCATCCATGGAGATACACGACTCGACCAGCCACAAACATGCAGGTGCAACTACAGTGGGAGAGAAAGACGTGACAAGGGTTAGATACAGAGGCTTTCCACACAGGGAAATGGTTAAACTCACGTACAAAATGGAATGGGAGAAGGCTGTACCTGATGCAGGACATGCTGACATGCTTTGCATGTGCTGCAGGGTTGTTAGTCCAGAGAAGGTGCACAAACTGCCAGCAGAAGATGATGGGAAGAGTGGCACATCCGCAGCAAGTTTTCATAGGTATGAACATATGACACATCTACAGTGGGAGAGAAAGACATGAGAAGGGTTAGATACAGAGGCTTAGTCATGTCCAGAGCTTGAGAGCAGCCGCCATTCTGCAGAGCTCCGTACCATGCTGCCTGTAATTGGGTGAACGCGGCCGTCCTATTGCCTTAATCTTGGTGCGCTTTCCTCGGGCTGATCACTGACTATCCCGGGCACTGGTTGTCATCTTTGGCAGCTGGGGAGGTGCAAGGACGCGGTGGTTTTTGCAATCTTCTCTTTTGATGAGCGGCGGCCATCTTGTGGCCTACATTTGAGATCTGGCAGATTGCTCCCTTTGCCCAGGAGGCCCCTCTGCCTCTATGGGTAAAAAGACTGTGAAGTCTGGGGAGGCGGTGGGACAGCGCCTCCCATATATCTGCACCTCGCTGGGAGTGGGATGCACTGAGCAAGTCCAGTGCCACGGCCGTGGTTCGCTGTCTGAGTCTCCAACCATAGTCCCCCTGCCCTTGTCGGTTGGGTCCCCAATGGACTTGCTCTCTATCCGGCAAATTTCCACAGCGGACCTCCAAGGTGTCATGGAGGAATTTCAGACTCTCTGGTGGCAAGAGCGCGGCGCTCGAACTGTTGCAGTCTCAGATAGCTGAGGTGCAGACCCGGGTCCAGATGACGGAGACAATGCACGCTGCTACTGCTTCCACTCTAGAAGAACTTCAAACACAAATTGCCCGTCTTAATTCTGCGGTCTTATCGTTGGAGGATCACCATCGCCGCCGAAACTTGAGAGTGCGAGGGATCCCTGAAGATGTGGGACCTGAGGGACTCCTGACTTATGTCACAGAATTGATTACTCACCTACTCCCAACCAATGGTGCTCCTTCGGACCCTCCGATCCTGTTGGTGGCGCGGCTTCGCAAGGCAGCTGCTGCCCCGTAGACTGCTCCCCGAGATGTCCTTGTGGTCACCCGCAATGTGACTATTCATTCCCGGGTCCTTGCAGCTGTGGGGCCGTCATTCAGAGTCACATACACCTCCCGATGTCTCATCTTTTTTCGTGACCTTTCCTTTTTGGCGTTAACTGCTCGAAGACGCTTCCGAGATATTATAGCTCTGCTGCGGGACCGGGGTGTCTGCTACAGGGGGGGACCACTGGCTCCCTTCTTGTGTATATAGGGGTAAACCGCCTTCGGCGGTGTCCCTCGAAGAGGCAAAGCTTTGCACACTGGAGATCCTGCCAGTGTCTCCCGTACTGCTGACAGACCCCGGCTGAGTGCTCCACTTGCTCCCCCTGCGTATCCTTTCTTTGCTCACCCCTTTGCCCATGTTTGTGCTCTGATTTATAATTTTTTGTATCAGTTTTGGTGTTCTGTGCTATGAACGTCCCCTCCTCCCAGCATGTGCTCATGCTGATTGCTGACCTCTACCTTTTTGTTTTTGCTTTATTTCCCCAACTTCACCCCCCCTCTCTTATGCTTGATGTCTTTTCTGTTGCCCTTCTGCAAACCTGAAGATGCTGCGGACCCTTCCTTACTTCTAAACCCCCCCTTTTTTTTTAAAACAAATTGGCATTTTGGGGCTGCCGTGAGGTGCGCCATTGTGGCAGCTACCGCGGCTCTGCCTGCCATACCTGGCCCTCGGGTACCCCGGCCTTGTGACCAGTATACTTCCATGACCTCCTACGGTTCCTCGGACTGATAGGAGTGAGCCAGGAAGGTCACGTTTTTAGGCCTTTCCATTATTTTATTTTTTGATTTATTTTTCCTTTCCTCTTGGGTCCCAGGGCACTTTTTGGGTGTGCGTGTCCCCACGCCCTTTTTTGTCCCAGATGACTCCATGTTGGACCTGCCTTTGTGTAGGACCCATGCTGCAGACACTTGTATATTTTGTCATATTTGTCTTTTTTTTAAGGACCTTTCCCATAAGATTTCTATTTTCCTGAGTTCCTGTGACCTACCGGCCCTGCGTGGCTGCTGTTCTATAGTTGACTTTCTATGGCCCTGCGAGGCCACATTTGGGACTTACCTTATTTGTCTGTTTGTGCAACTCTCAAAATAAAGAATTTGAAAAAAGAAAAGAAAAGAAAAGATGCAGAGGCTTTCTGCACAGGGAGGGACATGGTTTAACTCACGTACAAAATGGAATGGGAGAAGGCTGTACCTGATGCAGGACATGCTTCGCATGTAACGCAGGGTTGTTTGTCCAGAGAAGGTGCACAAACTGCCAGCAGACAATGATGGGAAGAGCCATACCTCTGGAGCGTCACATTACACAACACGGATCACAAATGACACATCTGCAGTAGGATATGACCATAGATTCACAATGGGTTAATATCATGACAATCGATCAAGGAATATATTGAAACATAGCAGTTCTTCAAAGATTTCGTGCTCCATTCAGGGAGGGATTTCCACGTACTCAATGAAGAACATAATACAAAAACACTAACAATAACTGCTGGAGAAAAAACAGAGGTGGTCAATGAGGACATGTTAAAAGGGATAGATAAACTATGGTGTATCATTCATATGCACATGTACTTACACTATTTACATATAGATGAGACCCATAGTGGCCTATGGCAGGAGACAAACAGGTATCAGCATCATTTTCAAGGTGCGTCCTGCTCAAAACATACAGGCAATAAATTGAGGAGACATTAATACGACATGGCGAACTATATGGATTGTGTTAATCTATACTATAAAAGGATAAGCTAAAAACTGTCCGTCGCCAAAAGCCGTCTGCGCATGCGCGACGGACATTTGAAAGCGGCCGTTAGAACACACAGGTAGCTGCGCGTGCCGGCCGCGTGAAAAAAAAAAAAAACGGCACGAGCCGCGCGCAGCTACCCGTGTGTTTACACGGCCAGACATGCCCCGATCTCCAGCGGTGACCGTCCTCCGGCTGCCGGCGCGCCTCCAGGCTCAGGCGAGCCCCCGACTCGGTTTGGGCCTACAGGCCCAGCCGAGCGGGGACTCGCCTAAGCCTAGAGGCCCGCCAAGCAGCCAGCGGCAGCCGGAGAAGGTCACCGCTGGAGGATCGGGGCCGAAGTTCCAAACAAATACACCCCAAAATCGGCCCTGAGCTCCAGCGGAGACCTCCTCCGGCTGCCGCTGGCTGCTCGGCGGCCCTCTAGGCTTAGGCGAGCCCCGGCTCGGTTTGGGCCACAAGGCCCAGCCGAGCCGGGGACTCGCCTAAGCCTAGAGGCCCGCCGAGCACCAGCGGCAGCCGGAGAGGTCACCGCTGGAGGATCGGGGCCGAAGTTCCAAACAAATACACCCCAAAATCGGCCTGAGCTCCAGCGGAGACCTCCTCCAGCTGCCGCTGGCTGCTCGGCGGGCCTCTAGGCTTAGGCGAGCCCCGCTTGGCTTGGGCCTACAGGCCCAGCCGAGCCGGGGACTCGCCTAAGCGTAGAGGCCGGCCGAGGCAGCTGCTCGGCCGAGGAGGTCACCGCTGGAGCTCAGGCCGATGTTGCCTAACACATACTCACCGACATCGGCCCTTAGCTCCTCCAGCGATGGCGGTCCGCTTGCAGCATCCTCTCTCCGTTGCTCGCCGGAATGACGTCCACGAAAGCCTTTGACCCCGGGGGGTCAAAGGCTTTCGTGACGTCATCCTGGCGAGCAACGGAGAGAGAGAGGATGCTGCAAGCGGGACCGCCATCGCTGGAGGAGCTAAGGGCCGTGTCGGTGAGTATGTGTGGACCGGTGGGAGGACTCGAGGCCGATGTAGGTGAGTATGTGCTCTACACACACACCACACCACCTGCTTGCTCGGCCGGTATCCAAGCTTAGGCGAGCCCCCGGCTTGGCTTGGGCCTAGAGGCCCTGCCGAGCCGGGGACTCGCCTGAGCATGGAGGCCAGTCGAGTTGCATGCTCGGGCGTCCTCCAGGCTCAGGCGAGTCCCGGCTCGGCTGGGCCTCTAGGCCCACGCCAACCGGGGGCTCGCCTAAGCTTGGTCGGCATCCAGGCTCAGGCGAGGCCCCGGCTTGGCTTGGGCCTAGAGGCCCAGCTGAGCCAGGGACTCACCTGAGCCTGGAGGACGGCCGAGCATGCAACTCGACCGGCCCATGCTCAGGCGAGTCCGGCTCTGCTGGGCCTCTAGGCCCAAGCCGGGGGTCGCCTAAGCTTGGATACCGGCGAGTAAGCAGGGTGGGTGTGGAGAGCACATACTCACCTACATTAGCCCTGAGCTCCAGCGGTGACTGTCCTCCGGCTGTCGCAGGCTGCTCGGCCGGCCTCCAGGCTCAGGCGAGCCCCCGGCTTGGCTTGGGCCTACAGGCCCAGCCGAGCCGGGGCTCGCCTAAGCTGGAGGCCGGCCGAGCAGCCTACGACAGCCACCGCTGAGGCTCCGGGCAATGTAGGGGGATGTTGCCTACACATACTCACCTACATCGGCCCTTAGCTCCTCCAGCGATGGCGGTCCCGCTTCCAGCGTCCTCTCTCGCTCCGTTGTTCGCCGGAATGACGTCAACGAAAGCCTTTGACCCGGGGGTCAAAGGCTTTCGTGACGTCATCCCGGCGACCAACGGAGCGAGAGAGGACGCTGGAAGCGGGATGCGGGACCATCGCTGGAGGGCCGATGTAGGTGAGTATATCCACGAGCGGGGGGCCATATCCACGACCGGGGGGGCATATCCACGAGCGGGGGGGCGATATCCACGAGCTGAAGGCAGTATCCACGGAGCGTGGGCAGTATCCACGTGCTGGGCAGTATCCACGTGCTTGGCAGTATCCACGTGCTTGGGCAGTATCCACGTGCTGGGGCAATATCCACGTGCTGGGGCAGTATCCACGTGCTGGGCAGTATCACGTGCTGGGCAGTATCCACGTGCTGGGGCAGTATCCACGTGCTTGGGCAGTATCCACGAGCTGGGGCAGTATCCACATGCTGGGGCAGTATCCACGTGCTGGGGCAGTATCCACGTGCTGGGGCAGTATCAATCCACGTGCTGGGCAGTATCCACGTGCTGGGGCAGTATCCACGTGCTGGGGCAATATCCACGTGCTGGGGCAGTATCCACGAGCTGGGGCAGTATCCACGTGCTGGGCAGTATCCACGTGCTGGGCAATATCCACGTGCTGGGGCAGTATCCACGTGCTTGGGCAGTATCCACGTGCTGGGGCAGTATCCACGTGCTGGGCAGTATCCACGTGCTGGGGCAGTATCCACGTGCTGGGGCAGTATCAATCCACGTGCTGGGGCAATATCCATGTGCTGGGCAGTATCCACGTGCTGGGGCAGTATCCACGAGCTGGGGCAATATCCACATGCTGGGGCAGTATCCACGTGCTGGGGCAGTATCCACGTGCTTGGGCAGTATCCACGTGCTTGGGCAGTATCCACGAGCTGGGGCAGTATCCACGAGCTGGGGCAGTATCCACGTGCTGGGGCAGTATCCACGTGCTTGGGCAGTATCCACGTGCTGGGGCAATATCCACGTGCTGGGGCAGTATCCACGTGCTGGGGCAGTATCCACGTGCTGGGGCAGTATCCACGTGCTTGGGCAGTATCCACGAGCTGGGGCAGTATCCGTGCTGGGCAGTATCCACGTGCTGGGGCAGTATCCATCCACGTGCTGGGGCAGTATCCACGTGCTGGGGCAGTATCCACATGCTGGGGCAGTATCAATCCACGTGCTGGGGCAATATCCATGTGCTGGGCAGTATCCACATGCTGGGGCAGTATCACGAGCTGGGGCAATATCCACGTGCTGGGGCAGTATCCACGTGCTGGGGCAGTATCCACGTGCTAGGGCAGTATCCACGTGCTGGGGCAATATCCACGTGCTGGGGCAATATCCACGTGCTGGGTCAATATCCACGTGCTGGGGCAGTATCAATCCACGTGCGGGGCAATATCCATGTGCTGGGCAGTATCCACGTGCTGGGGCAGTATCCACGAGCTGGGGCAATATCCACGTGCTGGGGCAGTATCCACGTGCTGGGGCAATATCCACGTGCTGGGGCAGTATCCACGTGCTTGGGCAGTATCAACGTGCTGGGGCAGTATCCACGTGCTGGGCAGTATCCATCCACGTGCTGGGCAGTATCCACGTGCTGGGGCAGTATCAATCCACGTGCTGGGGCAATATCCATGTGCTGGGCAGTATCCACGTGCTGGGGCAGTATCCACGAGCTGGGGCAATATCCACGTGCTGGGGCAGTATCCACGTGCTGGGGCAGTATCCACGTGCTTGGGCAGTATCCACGTGCTTGGGCAGTATCCACGAGCTGGGGCAGTATCCACGAGCTGGGGCAGTATCCACGTGCTGGGGCAGTATCCACGTGCTGGGCAGTATCACGTGCTGGGGCAATATCCACGTGCTGGGGCAGTATCCACGTGCTGGGGCAGTATCCACGTGCTGGGGCAGTATCCACGTGCTTGGGCAGTATCCACGAGCTGGGGCAGTATCCACGTGCTGGGGCAGTATCCACGTGCTGGGGCAGTATCCATCCCGTGCTGGGGCAGTATCCACGTGCTGGGCAGTATCCACGTGCTGGGCAGTATCAATCCACGTGCTGGGGCAATATCCATGTGCTGGGCAGTATCCACGTGCTGGGGCAGTATCCACGAGCTGGGGCAATATCCACGTGCTGGGGCAGTATCCACGTGCTGGGGCAGTATCCACGTGCTAGGGCAGTTCCACGTGCTGGGGCAATATCCATGTGCTGGGGCAATATCCACGTGCTGGTCAATATCCACGTGCTGGGGCAGTATCCACGTGCTGGGGCAATATCCAGGAGCTGGGGCAGTATCCACGAGCTGGGGCAATTCCACGTGCTGGGGCAGTATCCATCCACGTGCTGGGGCAATATCCACGTGCTAGGGCAGTATCCACGAGCTGGGGCAGTATCCACGAGCTGGGGCAATATCCACGTGCTGGGGCAATATCCACGTGCTAGGGCAGTATCACGAGCTGGGGCAGTATCCACGTGCTGCGGCAAAATATCCACGTGCTGGGGCAATATCCACGTGCTGGGGCAATATCCACGTGCTGGGGCAGTATCCACGTGCTGGGGCAGTATCCACGTTCTGGGGCAGTATCCACGTGCTGGGGCAATATCCACGAGCTGGGGCAGTATCCACGTGCTGGGGCAATATCCACGAGCTGGGGCAGTATCCACGAGCTGGGGCAGTATACATGAGCAGGGGCAGTATATCCACAATAGACTGCCCTCTGGGCAGGCTTTACAACTAGTATATGATAATGAAACCTTACTTACACCGAAGTAGGTAGCGATGAGATTCGCCCTTAGCATGGGACCCCGGTCACAGGGATCCACATCCTCAAGAGGATACATATCTTCCTCAGGCGCTATGGCGCCAATGCGGATAACGGGCGTGCGATGCATTAAAGCCACGTTATGCATTATACAGCATGCAAGGACGATATTGGCTGCCTTCAATGGAGGATACAACAGGTACCCACCAGACTTGTCCAGGCATAGAAACCTGAACTTTAGAACCCCGAAGGTGCCCTCTTTAACATTTAGGGTAGCACAGTGGGCACTGTTGTACTGCACCTCTGCAGGAGTTTGTGGATTCCGGAGCAGAGTTAGGAACCAAGGCTGACATGCATATCCCTTGTCACCTAAAAGACAGACAACACACAATACAAAATATGAATATTACTAGATAACATTTCAATATGAATAAACACTAATAACATGATTTTAGCTGGGACTTACCGAGGAGCCAGCAGTCCATTTGTTCTTCAGCAAAGGGAGTGGCCAAGCTGGACTCCTGCAAAATCCAGGAGTCGCGGAAGGAGCCAGGGTTTCCAGCCTGGACACTCATGATGCGCTGATCAGCATCACAAACCACTTGGACATTCAAGGAATGGAATTGCTTCCTATTCCTGTATAGTTCCTCCCTGTATGTGGGCCGACACAGTGCAACATGAGTGCAGTCAATCGCTCCAAGGACCTTTGGAAAACCTGCTACTTGAGAAAAGTCAAGTTTAACCTTCCTCACGAGGCACGGTCTGTAGGGAAATGGATGAATTCCTTGGCCCGTGAGGTGAGGGCCCTAACCACTTGCGTAAGGCACCTTGAAAAGGACGCTTGGCTAATCCCGACCTCCTCCCCAGAATCTGACTGGAAGGAGTGTTTGGCAAAATGGTACAAGACTGCTAACAACTTCGCTAGCCCAGGAATAGAATGACTCCTTCCACTCAGCGGCTCCAGATCCTGCCTTATGCACTGGTATAAAGCCAGGATGACCTCACAGGTAGCCGAAATTTCTTAAGGATTTGGAGGTCACTCAGGCTCTCCAAGGTAACCCTTTGCAGGAATACCCTGGGAACAGCGACCCTAGCAGGATTAGCCGGTCGTAGCTGTTCCTCTCCTTGCGCAGCATGTGCCTCCAATAATGCACTGCCCAATACAGCAATGCAGCAGCCTCTCTGCAGCGGGCTTGATACAGCAACTGAAACCATACCATTTTTTTTTAGGTTGCGGTTAAATCTCCAGCACTATCTAACAAGCTATAATTCTGCATTCTCTGAATAGATTGAACCGGACTTCTCAATGGGACAATTTCGCATTCGGCAATTGCGGCGAACAATGGCGAATGGCTCCATCTTTCGCCAACCTTTCTCCAGATTTTTGCTGAACTGGTTGCTCTCTGGATAGCTGAATGGCTAGGAAAGGTAACCGTATGCTGAATTTCAGTGTTCGGTTACCTTTCGGCCACTATTCGGCTTTCTTTGAATAATCCTGTTAGTGATAACAGGAATTGGCAATGTCATTGCCCTGTGGTACAGCTACAAATGGAGTCTCCTGATGATCCATTGTCCACTAGGATCTTGAGGAATATTATTGATCTTTGTGTTGTGCTAGAGGAAGTGACAGAGTTCAAAGTTCTCATTGAGTCCCTTAGGGGTCAGTGATTTCAGGTTGTATATCCACTTCATCTCAGTTTTGTTGATGTTTTTTGAGAAAATCTCCTCCTCTCCAATCTCTTTCCGCCTGCTGAATGGTGGGAATTGGGTGCTGTTTGGATCTTTCTGATGTTTCTCTTTATAATGCTGTGGGATGGTGTGAATGTCACTCCCCTTCCTGATGTTATTTAGGTGCTCTCTAATTCTAACATTCAGGCTTCTGATGGTACGCCCTACGTAGTGCTTACCACAGGGGCAGATAAGTAGATACACCACGTTCCTTGAGAAGCATGGGAGTGTCCCAAAGATTTTGTGGGTTTTGTGCCCGTCCATTTCCTTGACTTCTTTGATGGGGGGTAATTATCTTGTTGCCTGTGTTGATGTTATGTGATCCTCTTAAGGTAAATGTCGGCTGTTCACAGAGGAGTTGTTCCAAGTCTCCATCCTTCCTTAAGATTGGCCAATATTTTTTAAATATATTCCTAATTTGATTATGTTCCTCATTGTAATCAACATATGAATGGGACCCTTTTAAGGTCCATCTTGTCTTTTACTTTTGGTTTCCTCGGGATGTGCTCACGGCTCATTTTCTCAACCTGATCTCTTGGTTTATCCAGTATATCCCCATGGTAACCTTTCTCCTCAAATTGTTGTTTTAACTTCTTGGACTGGCTGTGGTACTCATTTCCTTATGTACAGTTTCTTTTGATCCGTATGAACTGCCCCTTTGGGACTCCATCCAGCCAGCGCCAGAAGTGACAGCAAGATTTTTCAATGTAACTGTTTACGTCAACAGTCTTGATGTATGTCCTCGTTTTGATGTTCCCTTCCTCATATATATATATATATTGAGATCTAAGAAGTTGATATTAGTGTCACTGTGCTCCCAATCAAGTGGCACACCCCAGTTATTGGTGTTTAAAAGTCCTAATAAGTGTGTAAGTTCTTGTGCTGTTCCACTCCAGATCATGAAAATGTCATCAATATACCTCTTGTCCAGCCATGTCTTCCCTCTACCCATACTGTATCTTTTCCCATTGGGACATAAACAAGTTGGCATAACTTGGTGCCATTTTGCTTCCCATTGCGATCCCGACCTTTTGCAAGTAAAAAGTGTCCTTGTGCCAGAAGTAGTTATGCTTTAATACCAGATCGATTCCTTCTATGTAGTCAATAAGTTGCTGTTTGCTAGTAACTCCTCTCTAGTTATTTGACATCCTTTATCATTCGAGATACATGTGTACAGTGATCTGACATATCACACGTGACTAGACAATAATGATTCTCTCATCTGATAAATTCCAGTGCTTTGATAATATCGCTGGTGTCCTTGAGATATGATGGCATTTTCTTCACTGTAGGCTGCAAAAGGTGGTCTAGATATTCGGAAATCTTGCTAGAAACTGAACCGATCCCAGATATGATCGGTCGCCCCAGGGGGTTGTGTAGATCCTTGTGAATCTTTGGGAAATAATAAAATACTGGAATGATTGGATGCTCGGTGGTGAGGTAAACTTGTTCCTTTTTGTTCAGGATGCCCAAATCTTCGCCTTTCTTTATTCATCAAAAATCCCCTTAATCAGAGTGGTGGGGTTGCCTAGTAGTAGTTCATATGTGTGCAGGTCTCCCAAAATTCTGTTTCTCTCTTTCCGGTAGTTGTCCTTATTTAGTATGACGATGCCCCCATATTTATCCGCAGATTTAACCTTTGTCATCTGCCAGTTCTTTCAGGGCTTCTTTTTCTCCCTTGGAGAGATTCTGAGAACCATGTTTTCAAATGCGGTCATCTCTTTAGATATTAGGAGTCTTGGATAAAACTGTGATTTTTTTTTTGATTTTTTTTTTTTTAATTTAACCCTTTAAGGACCCCTGACGTACCCTGTACGTCCTGTCCACAGGTCTCCCTTAGACCCGCGGACGTACAGGGTACGTCAGCGGCACCTAATCCCCCTCCCGCCCGATACTCACCTCCCTCGCTGGATCCCTCAGCGATCTGGCAGGGAGGAAGCCTGCCCATGTGATTTACATGGGCAGGCGAGGCTGATGACGTCCCCATGCAAAGCAATGGAGGGGAGGGGGGGCTCTTTCGGAGCCCTCTATCTCCCCAACCATTGCAGCCAGGGAGATGCTTTTCACACCGCTGAAAAGGGGAGAGTCTCCCCTTTTCAGCGGTGTATAGCATTAACTGTTTCGTCGCCGTATCACGTTTCGGCGCCAATTGGCGCCAAAACGCGATTCGAACCTGGAGGGGGGCTGACATCTTGGATGTCAGCCAAGCCTCCAGGTCCCGCTCCCACCCACTGACAACCTCACCATATGTGTGAGGATGTCAGTGGACCAGTTAACATCTAGCTGCCATGTATAGATAAGGGGATCCTAAGGATCCCCATATCTCCCGATCCATGGCAGCTAGATGGTCATATTTGACATCATTAGAAAGGCCTGATTATGGCCTTTTCAATGATAGCAAACATGACCAGGTTTAGTTTAAAAAAAAAATAAAAAAAAAAATTATAAATAAATAAAAAATAAAATAAAATAAAAAAATGATTTTTTTTAAAAGTTTTTTTTGTCTGGGGGGGTTTAATTAAATAGGACCTAGGCTGTCATCTAAAAATAATTAGCACAAAAGGGTCAGAATGAGCGCAGCGCACATAGGTGAACTGTCTCAGCAGTGAAGGGGTTAAAAAGCAAATGCATGTAAAAATTGGGTATTTCTAGTCTCGGGACAAAATTTTGAACCTATTTAGCCGGGATCTTTTTGGGTGGTTGTAGATTTTGGGGATTAAATTATGAAAAAGTGTGTTTTTACCATTTTTTTTCCTCATATTTCATATTTTTTTTATAGTAAATTATTCGATATGATGGAAATAATGGTATTTCTAGAAAGTCCATTTAATGGCGGGAAAAGGGTGTATAATATGTGTGGGTTGAATAAACGAGTAAGAGGAAAATTTGACCTAAACACTAACAGCGCAGAAACGTAAAAACAGCAGCGGTCACTAAAAGACGGATTTGTGTAAAACCGCCCGGTCACTAAGGGGTTAAGATTTTTATTTTTGCAAAAGGTCACAAACCGACCATCATAGTTGACCTCGCAGGGCCAAATATTGCACTCTCATTATAAACACTTATAACATAAAAAAGGGGGGGTCACGTGAAAAGTCATCAAAAAGTCAAAAAACGGGAGGAGGGGGGGTTCACGTGAAAAGTCATCAAACGGGAGGGGGGGTTAAAGAAAAAGTCAGCAGAAATACTTTGGGAACTCATCAGAAATCAAAGTCCTCAGTAGAAAGCAGTATAATCTTGGGGCAAACTGTAGACAAAAACAAAATCTCAGCTAGCGAGGGGAGAAGAAGAGGGTCAGCGGGGGTCAAAAAGAAAACAAGGGGGACGAGGATGGGCATTGACAACCGAGCAGGCCTGGCACCGATGAGAAGAGGGCAAAAAAGACAAAGTCGTCTTCAGCCGGTATCCATCCAGAGGCCCGGGCTCACGGACCCACCGAAAAGGATCTCGGCGTTTAAGCCTCGTTGGGCCAGCCACCTCCATGCGGCTTCATCTGCGTAGGAAGCCTCCCCACGAGGTTGAGAGTCCATCAGCACCGCAACGATGAACCGCGCAGTCTCAAGGGGAGAACCACCAGCCCGCTCAACAGCAGCCACTGCATCTCTTCTCCAGACAGCCCATGCCACCCCGCCGTCCGGAACAGGCACAGCTCCCGGCATCAGAAGGACCGGCGTCGAATCAGCCTCCAAGTTTCCCGGTGCATCGCTGCCGGTTACCTCTTCCCCCGCATCTGCACAATCCAAAGCTCTGCAGGTGAGTACGGCCGTGCTAGATTCGCCGCCATGGGCATCATCCACACATCCACAGCTCCTCAGCGCAGCCATCATCAGGTGCCACGTTCCTCTTGTGAGCAGGCCCGAATCCTCCTCCCCCAGCAACTGCAAGCAGGCATCAAGGCCTGCTATCACGGCCATTTTCTCATCTGGGTGGGGGGTGGGGACAAGCTGCCACATCACACTTACTTGTCCCGGCTTCGGTTCATCGACCACCGCAGTAACCGGGGCATGGGGGCCCTCCATCTCCCCAGCAAGCAGCAGACGCTCGCCTGGCAAGGATCAGTGTGAAAAACCCGGGAGGTGACTCTGCAACGCCAGGAAACAGGCTCCAAGATGGCCGCCGTCAGAGCACCGCAGTCGAGGTTCCAGCGGACGAACTCGTGTCTCAGCTCCGGAGGGGGGGACAATGCAGGCTCCGGAGGGTGCACCCCTGATGGCCAACAGTTTAGGGACCCCTCAGAGTTTTCAGCTGGGGGGGTCACCCGAAAGAACCCCCTTTACAGCATCCCCAGACGGAGCTCCAGTGAGATGCGTCTTCTTCCCTGCACCGACGGCCATGCCCCCCCAAAACTGTGATTTCCTTTTGAGGTCCGTGTGGGCCCATTCATCACCCCCAATGGTTTGCTGAGTCACTGGGTCTTTAGGGAAGAATTTTTTCAGACAAAGTGTCCTTTTAAATTTTTGTAGATCCACATATACACTGAATTTGTGTCTTTGTGGGTGCGAACTTAAGACCCTTATTCAATACCCTTATATGTTTCTCTTCCAGTGTTTTAGTGCTGAAATTAAAGATGCCTTTGGGTTCTATCGTCTTTCTTTCTTTCTTTTTCCCATGATGTTATGATAAAGGCATTTTGAGAACCGGGCAGAAGAAAATAATCCTACCCACAGACCAGTTACCTCTATTCATGCTCGTGCCCATGCGGGAGTGTAATGGAGTGGACCTTATCACGGGAACACCACAGCAGGGTAAGTGTTTAATCAAGCAGTCTTTATTCCTTGTAGCATAGGTGAATACAGGTACAGTTGTTTGGTTCAGACAAATAAACAAAAGAAGAAAACCTCTCTCTGCTATCCAGCGGTCAACGTAAGAATAACCAATGATTGTGTCCTCAAATCACAGCCCTTTAGGAGCTGTGTCTGTCTGAGGGGAGATCCACCAAAATGAACCTCCTGTGCCTGTATAGGCGTGTCCCTTTTAAAGCCCCAGCAATCACATCAAGTCTTTGTGTGTGTTACTGGGCTGATCAACCCTGCCAAGTTAACCCTTTCCTCAGGGAACCTTATATACACCCCATCACAGTCATAACCAAAGGCCTAAGAGATGCTCTTTGTTCCATCCGAACTGTGTCCATTACCGGTTTGGCCATCAGTGAAGTGGTAGTAGCTGTTCACAAGGAAAGTCCAATCTATGTACCCATCCTTATTGCAAATACCACCAAGCATGATATCACATTAGACCAACGATGTCTCCTGGGTCACCTCCAAACTGTAGAAACAGTGTATCCAGCAGAAGTGATGCTCTGGGTGCAGCATGATGGATGGAAGACGTTGGCTCGCGGTGGCTGTCCAATAGAGAGTGAGGGGAGCGGAGATAACCCTGCCCCCTCAGCATGATGGACAGCCACCTTGCGCCAGAAATTAAGATGATGGAAACAAGGTAGTTACATAGTTACATAGTTATATAGGCTGAAAAAAGACATGCGTCCATCGGGTTCAACCTCTCCCACATAACCTACTGCTGTTGATCCAAAAGAAGGCAAAAAACCCAGTCTGAATGCTTGCCAATATGCAACATACTGGGAAAAAATTCCTTCTTGACCCCAGAATGGCAGTCAGATTTCTCCTTGGATCAAGAAGCTTTTACCTACATATTAAATATTATAACCCTTAATATTCTGTGTCTGCAGGAAGTCATCCAGTCGTTTTTTAAAAGTCTGTACAGACTCTGACCCAACCACCTCAACAGGCAAAGAATTCCACAGCTTTATTGTTCTCACCGTAAAATAACCCTTCCTATGCTTTAAGCTAAATTTTCTTTCTTCCAGTCTAAATGGATGACCCCTTGTCCTATGTATAGTCCTGTTAATGAATAGGTTATCAGACAATGGTTGATAATGGCCCCGAATATATTTATATAAGGTTATCAGATCCCCTCTAAGGCGCCTTTTCTCTAAACTAAACAGGTTTAAGCTTGTTAGTCTTTCCTCATAACTTAACCCTTCCATCCCCCTTATTAATTTAGTTGCCCGTCTCTGCACTTTTTCTAGCGATATAATATCATTTTTAAGACAGGTGCCCAAAATTGCACGGCATATTCAAGGTGCGGCCTGACCATTGATTTATACAGAGGCAAAATTATGTTTTCATCCCGTGAGTGAACTCCCCTTTTAATGCATGCCAGTACTTTGCTGGCCTTGGCGGCTGCTGTTTGACATTGCACATTGTTACTTAGTTTGAAGTCTATGATTATTCCCAAATCCTTCTCCTGCTTGGATTTCCCTAACTCCGTACCATTTAGGGTATAAATTGCTTGTGTGTTCTTCACTCCAAAATGCATAACTTTACATTTATCTAGATTAAATTTCATCTGCCATTTAAGTGCCCAGTCCCCCAATCTATCTAAATCCCTCTGCAGCGAAGTAACATCCTGCTCACATTGTATTACTTTTCCTAGCTTTGTGTCATCTGCAAACACTGATACATGACTTTCAATGCCTATCTCAAGGTCATTTATAAATAAATTGAATAGTATTGGTCCTATAACAGACCCCTGAGGGACACCACTTACCCAGGGCCGGATTAACGTAGGGGCGGATGGAGCGGCCGCTCCAGGCCCCTTCCATTAAATAGGCCCACAGCTGCCCCAAGAATAGAGGAGCCATCGGCCGTCCGACAGATCTGCCACACACAGCACACACACACCGTGATGAAGCCGATCCTCTCAAGCGGCCCCACCGTGTTGTAAAATGTGCAGGAGTATTTTGGGGCAGAGCAGCCACTAGGTGTCACTCATCAGCTGCTCCGTGAGACACGGCTGCTCCTCCCCATCCTCCAGCACCTCTTCCTGTTTCCAGCCATGTGGAAGGAAGGCGACTGGTAAGGAGAGCAGCTGAGCAGCAGCCAGGGAGAAAGGTAAGCTTCCCCAGCTGATGATTCACCCTGGCAGCTTTTTTTTTGTAATTTACCTTCACCCCTTATCCCCACCCCGCAGCTCTCCCTCTGAACTCATTCGGAAGGAGGGGGGGGGCAGCATGCAGGGGGGACAATAAAGACACAGACAGGAAGAGGGATCACAGACACAGAGAGAGAGGGGGGATGAAAGAAAGAGAGAAGGTGATGAAAGAGAGAGGAGGTGATGAAAGAAAGAGAGAGGAGGTGATGAAAGAAAGAGAGAGGAGGCAGGGCCGGATTAACGTAGGGGCGGATGGAGCGGCCGCTCCAGGCCCCTTCCATTAAATAGGCCCACAGCTGCCCCAAGAATAGAGGAGCCATCGGCCGTCCGACAGATCTGCCACACACAGCACACACACACCGTGATGAAGCCGATCCTCTCAAGCGGCCCCACCGTGTTGTAAAATGTGCAGGAGTATTTTGGGGCAGAGCAGCCACTAGGTGTCACTCATCAGCTGCTCTGTGAGACACGGCTGCTCCTCCCCATCCTCCAGCACCTCTTCCTGTTTCCAGCCATGTGGAAGGAAGGCGACTGGTAAGGAGAGCAGCTGAGCAGCAGCCAGGGAGAAAGGTAAGCTTCCCCAGCTGATGATTCACCCGGCAGCTTTTTTTTTGTAATTTACCTTCACCCCTTATCCCCACCCCGCAGCTCTCCCTCTGAACTCATTCGGAAGGAGGGGGGGGCAGCATGCAGGGGGGACAATAAAGACACAGACAGGAAGAGGGATCACAGACACAGAGAGAGAGGGGGATGAAAGAAAGAGAGAAGGTGATGAAAGAGAGAGGAGGTGATGAAAGAAGAGAGAGGAGGTGATGAAAGAAGAGAGAGGGGGATGAAAGAAAGAGAGAGGAGGTGATGAAAGAAAGAGAGAGGAGGTGATGAAAGAAAGAGAGAGGAGGTGATGAAAGAAGAGAGAGGAGGTGATGAAAGAAAGAGAGGGGGATGAGAGAGGGGGATGAGAGAGAGGGGATGAAAGAGAGAGAGGGGATGAAAGAGGGGGGTGAATGAGAGAGAGGGGATGAATGAGAGGGGATGATGAGAGAGGGGGATGAATGAGAGAGGGGATGAATGAGGGGATGAATGAGAGAGGGGATGAATGAGGGGATGAATGAGAGAGGGGATGAATGAGAGAGGGGATGAAAGAGAGGGGGAATGAAAGAGAGGGGATGAAAGAGAGGGGATGAAAGAGGGGGGATGAAAGAGAGAGAGGGGATGAAGAGGGGGGATGAAAGAGAGAGGGGATGAAAGAGAGAGGGGGATGAAGAGAGAGGGGATGAAAGAGGGGGGATGAAAGAGAGAGGGGATGAAAGAGGGGGATGAAGAGAAGAGGGGGGATGAAAGAGAGAGGGGATGAAAGAGAGAGGGGGATGAATGAGAGAGGGGATGAATGAGAGAGGGGGATGAGAGAGGGGGAATGAAAGAGAGAAGGAATGAAAGAGAGGGAGAGAGGGGGATGAAAGAGAGGGGTGGAATGAAAGAGGGGATTGAAAGGGGGGTGAAAGAGGGGAATGGAAGAGGAGTCACAGAGAGACAGGAGTCACAGGGATGAGAGGAGTACAAAGAGAGTGAGGATGAGAGGAGTACAGAGAGGTGAGAGGAGTACAGAGAGGATGAGAGGAGTACAGAGAGGGATGAGAGGAGTACAGAGAGGGATGAGGAGTACAGAGAGAGGGATGAGAGAGGCGTACAAAAAGAGCGAGGGATGAGAGGCGTACAGAGAGAGAGCGAGGTATGATTGAGGAGTACAGAGCGAGAGATGAGAGAGGCGTACAGAGAGAGTGAGGGATGAGAGAGGAGTACAGAAAGAGTGAGGGATGGGATGCGTACAGAGAGCAAGGGATTAGGGAGGAGTACAGAGAGAGCGAAGGATGAGAGGAGTACAGAGAGAGGGATGAGTGGAGTACAAAGAGAGTGAGGGATGAGTGAGTACAGAAGAGCGAGGATGAGAGGAGTACAGAGAGAGCGAGGGATGAGAGGAGTACAGAGAGCGAGGGATGAGAGGAGTACAGAGAGAGAGAGGGATGAGAGAGGAGTACAGAGAGAGCGAGGGATGAGAGGAGTACAGAGAGAGCGAGGGATGAGAGAGGAGTACAGAGAGAGCGAGGGATGAGAGAGGAGTACAGAGAGAGCGAGGGATGAGAGAGGAGTACAGAGAGAGCGAGGGATGAGAGGAGTACAGAGAGAGCGAGGGATGAGAGAGGAGTACAGAGAGAGCGAGGATGAGAGAGGAGTACAGAGAGAGCGAGGGATGAGAGAGGAGTACAGAGAGAGCGAGGGATGAGAGAGGAGTACAGAGAGAGCGAGGGATGAGAGAGGAGTACAGAGAGAGCGAGGGATGAGAGAGGAGTACAGAGAGAGCGAGGGATGAGAGAGGAGTACAGAAAGAGGGGTGAGAGGAGTCACATAGAGGGATGAATGAGAGATGAGTCACAGAGGAGTCAGAGAGAGAGACGGACGGAGGAAAGGACTCAAAGATGTGTGACAGGGGTGGGAAAGAGTACACAGAAATGAGAGATACTACTTATACATACAGCACACATTACTGTGAGTTTTATTGCTGTGGAGCTCTGTGATACGCTCATACACTGCACATTACTGTGAGTTTTATTGCTGTGGAGCTCTGTGATACGCTCATACACTGCACATTACTGTGAGTTTTATTGCTGTGGAGCTCCGATACGCTCATCTGTGAATATATTATTCATGACTTCTCTATAGGACAATTTCACTGCCACTGAAGATTGTTGAATTTTGACGAATTGCACCGTATTTCGCTGTCAATGAGCCAGTATTTGGCGAACTGACAGTTTAGTAAATAGACGAACTGACACGAAATTGCACCATAGGGTGAAATTCACCGTTCGGTGCAGTTCGGTGGCAAGTTCGGGGCTTAGTGAATAACCCCTTCTGTTAACGCACTCCTACGTCAGTCGCCCAGCCACAAATCCACTCCTAGTTCACTCCAGCCACACACATTCATCAATCTCTATGACGCATAGCCCCCATTCACATCACATTCGGTCACTTTCACTCCTATGAATGATTTTTTTTTTCTGCAGCAGATATTTTTATTATTTATGGGACCTTTTTTATCATTTAAACACATTTTAATGCATTTTTATTGGTTTAAATACAAGAATAGTGTAGTTCCATTTATTGTTTTTGTCTGCAGTCCAGCGGGCTTCAGTGGCGTTCGGCTGTCAGTCCGGCAGCATTTGGCTGGGACCCTGGGTTGTCCATAGTCACTTGCAGTAGACAACCCAGGAAGTCTGCCATCGTACGACCTAGGTTGTCCGTAGTCTGACGACCACGTTGGACGTCAGAATATGGACCCAGTGGACGGTCAGCCTAAGTCATGTTCCGTTGTAGTGCTATAAGTAAATTTTTAAAAAAGGTGTAAATATCCTTTCAGATAAGCAAAGCAACGCGGATCGATGGTTGCCTAAGTATCTAAAAATAGGCCCACCGAAATCCTCAGCACCAGGCCCATGATACCCTTAATCCGGCCCTGCACTTACCACTGGTGTCCATCTTGAAAATGTACCATTTATGACCACTCTCTGTACCCTATCTTTCAGCCAGTTTTCTATCCAAGAACAAGTATTTTCATCTAGACCATTTTTTCTTAACTTAAATAGTAACCTTTTGTGTGGAACTGTGTCGAAAGCTTTGGCAAAATCTAAGTAAATCACATCCACTGCGACCCCCTGATCTATACTTCTACTTACTTCCTCATAGAACGTAATTAGGTTAGTCTGACATGATCTGTGTTTCATGAAACCATGCTGATTTTTGCCAATTACATTATACCTCCCAATAAATTCCTGAATACTATCCCTTAGTAACCCCTCAAATACTTTCCCAGCCACAGATGTTAAGCTCACAGGTCTATAATTCCCAGGCACAAATTTTAA
Source organism: Leptobrachium leishanense (assembly GCA_009667805.1). Taxonomy (NCBI): domain Eukaryota; kingdom Metazoa; phylum Chordata; class Amphibia; order Anura; family Megophryidae; genus Leptobrachium; species Leptobrachium leishanense. The sequence continues at coordinate 80,936 of RXON01000141.1, read as the reverse complement.
ACCTTTCTTAAATATAGGGACCACGTCAGCTTTTCTCCAATCCTCTGGTACTATTCCTGAAAGAAAAGAATCTTGAAAGATTAAGAACAGAGGTTTACATATTTCAACACATAGCTCTCTTAGTACTCGCGGGTGAATTCCATCTGGCCCTGGGGCTTTATTAACATTCACATTGTTTAATTTGTGTAAAACCTTGTCCTGAGTCAACCAGTCACTTTGTATTAGTAAGTTTTTATTAATGAATTTCATGTCTCCTGTTATAGGTTTCTCTTTGATAAATACTGAAGAAAAATAATCATTTAAAATTTCTGCTTTATCCTGATCTTCAGTTAACAATAACCCTAACTCAGATTTTAGTGATCCTACATTTTCACTCTTGGGTTTTTTAGAATTTATGTACCTAAAGAATCTTTTAGGGTTGGTCTTGCTCTCTTTGGCTATTTCTTTTTCATTTTCTAGTTTAGCCCATCTAATCGCATTTTTACATGCTTTATTGGCTGCCCTATATGCTTTATAGGATGCCTCAGATTTATCAAATTTAAAAGCTTTAAATGCCTTCTTTTTATTTTTCATTTCCTTAGTTACCTTCCTACTAAGCCACATTGGTTTCAGTCTGTTTCTTTTATATTTATTAACCAGTGGAATATATTGTGACGTGTACTTTTCTAGTGTTAGTTTAAAGATATTCCACTTATCCTCAGTGTTTTTCCCGTGAAAGAGTTTCTGCCAGTCAATGACATTGAGAGCTTCCTTTATTTTAATAAAGTTGTGAGGTGGCACACCTGGGTTACCTGGGGATTATTAATTAATATATGGGGAGCTGGGGATTATTATTTTATATATGGGGGACCTGGGGATTATTAATTTATACATGGGGGCCTGGGGATTATTAATTAATACATGGTGGACCTGGGGATTATTCATTTATATATGTGGGAATGGGGAATATTATATATGTGGGCCTGGGGGTAATTCTATATGATGGGAGAAGAAATATAATAATTATAAATAAATGGCATCATTCATGACATGGCTGCATTAAGCTCTCAAGCATGGTCCTCTCTCCTACTGTTCTGTGTGTTTTGTGTATGTAAATCAATCACTGTTGCTGGATTTTATCGCCCAACAAGCTCTCCAGTGCACTCCCTCTCTGACATAACTGAAATCCTTCATAACTTACTTGAACAAAACCAAAAAAGTGAACTGCTGGTCCTCAGCGATTTCAATATTGATTGGCTGTATCCTAAAGCCAATAAACACTGCTCACTGCTTAAGGCCTTGCAGCTAACTCAATTAATCTCCTCCCCCACTCGCATTAATATGAACAACCCTAACCATACCCTGCTGTATTGGATTCTCTTTTCATGTCCCGATAGAATACAGGAGGCAGGCGTTCTCGCTAATAGCTTCAGTGACCACTGTCTAGTGTACTGTGTGTGCAAAATAAAGGCCACAAAATCTCCCCCAAAGTTAATAATCACCAGGTCTTTCAAGAAATTTATTCTTGAATCCTTCCTAAGTGATCTCAAACAGCTCCCATGGTACAGACTAAACCTAATCCCAGACCTGGACTGTGCAATTGAATACTTTCAGTCCGAGCTCCTGCAAGTCTGGAATGAACATGCCCCGCTGCATATAGTGCGAGTAAAAGGGGCTCATCTCTCCTGGGTTACAGCTAATCTTACACAAATGTGCCAGCTCAGAGATTCACTGTGGTCAAATTTCAAGAGTACTGATTCCATGAATGATCACTGTGAATACTGAAAATGCCGGCATTGTTATGGAAAGTTTGGTGTTTGCGCATAAAGTCCTGGTTACCGCAACAGCTTGCAGAGAGAACAGATGCTGGTTCTAGGACAACAGAAATTTCAAAAACTGAAAAAGTCTTACCAACTTCGCCGGCTTTTTCTGGTTGTCCAAAACCAAGAATCCAATCTCCCTCCCTTGGCAAGCTGCTCTGGAATCCACGTCAGCTCCTAATACAAGGCTCGCCAATTGTTATGGAAAGTTTGGTGTTTGCGCATAAAGTCCTGGTGCACTATAAAGGTACACTTCAGTATTAAAGTGCGCCAAGCACAAACAAATCCGTCACTATAAAAATACACGCTATATCTAGCTCTTTCTGTATAAGAACGAAGTACTTCTCTATCCCAGGAGGAATCAGACAAACACACTGCTTCAAGCTGGAAAATCCTGTGGCCAAGTGAGCTGTGGCTCCTGGATTGTTTAATTTATTAGACAATCGCACACGCCCAGTAGCCCCCTGGCTGTACAACAGAAAGCCAGGTTGCCCAGTAATTACATTTACATATCAAAAGGACAGGGGCGTGGACCAGAATGACCGACCGGCCTCCTGGAGATGACTCATCCCTGAGCCATCTCCATGATCCCCATCAGTCATGTTTGTCCCCATCACCCGTCACTCGTCAATATAGACCCCATTCAGATACTGCTCAATCTACTTGTTCCTACGGGTTATTGACGTATCTGCGGGGACAAATACAGTTATTATCTCAACACGGTACCAGTGTTGAGACAAGGCTTAAATGTCTTAAAAGCCAGTCAGTGGTCTCGAAAACCAAAAAAAGGTTTTCATACTGACGGTTTTGCCGCTGGTTTGGATTTAAAACCACATTCAAATCCAACACAGGGAGACAGATGACAATTTATAAAACACGCACATCCTAGAATATAATGTCCACATAATAAAATTTCCACGACAGTCCCTCCTCTTTGTCATTTGCTCCCCAGTGTCCCTCGATGAATCGCGATCTTCCTTGGAAAGAAACTGTTCCTCTTGTAAAGTTCTGAATGTAAAAAAAACAAACAGATGATAGAAAACAACACACAGTCCATCTTGACACGTAGAATCTTAACGCAAGTCTTAAAACAAATCTTGACACGCCGATTTTTTGCAAATCTTAAAAACAAATCTTGACACGTGGATCATAAAGCAAGTCTAAAAACAAATCTTGACACGCAGAATCTGCTTTAGGGGAGGTGACTCAGAGGGAGGACATGAGGTGGTGGGTTACGTCGATTGTTGGTCGGTCTGAAATCCTCTGTGTCAGGTCCATGGGTTGGTCTTCAGGGCGTCTCATCTCGGCAACGAAAACGTAGTCATCTACTCTGGCTTTGGTAACTCGGTCGATTAGACAACAGGAACATTTCACTCCGGCATATAGAAGGAATAGAAACAGAAACACCATAAGTATATATACTCCCATTTCCTTTAGCCAGGATCCAATGGAAAAACAAGAAATCCCCGAAGCTTCCCAAACCTTCAAAAGGATTCCAACCCTCACTGGCTATAGCTCTGGCTCTGCCTTGCAGGGCGCTAACCTTATCCATATGTGCTTTGACCATGTCATTGGTGTCCATTATCTAGGTGCAACAGTCCTCACCTATGAATTCACAGAAACCCCCCTTAGACGCTAAAAGATAATCAAGAGCCATCTTTCTCTGCAATACCAGAGTCTTTATTTGTCGTTGTTCCTGGGTGATCTCCCTGACAGCTTCTACGGTTTCATTGAACATCTCGTCTACAATAGAGGAGAAATTGTTCAATCGCTTCATAAGCTCTATTCCCCATCCAGTCCACGCGGGGAACCATGCCCAAGCCTGATCGTGGCTAGAGAATAGTTCCCTACGAGCTCTCCCGGACATCTTGGCCTTCCTACGCACCATCAGATCCTCTCGATCGGCTGCGAAGTAAGATGCCGGAACAAGCTTCACTAAAGCACATGAACCTCTTGTATTAGGGGGGATTACCTTATAAGCGGCGGAACCGCACAGGAAATAATATGGGCCTGTCAGAACAGCACATGAGGAGTTTCTCTGTCGGTCTCGGGCACTCAGTAATAACTGAATAGACTGGGGGATCGCCCCTGCCGTCTGAACATCGCATCCTTCTTTCCAGCAGATATAATCTGGTCTATGGGTGTTACTAAAGATATCGGGGGTTTCATTAGTAAGGTTGATTGTTATACCTTTCTTACAACTGGAGGATCCCACAAATCTGTCACCGAAGCTGATGTTGAAGCATACCTGCGGGCCACCTAATTGCCCAGACACCCATACAGGATTGGCAAGCGAGGCGCAAGAGCCAGAGCTAATATTAAAACTATAACTGTTGTTACCCTCTAGGAATGTATCGTTAAATTCTATCGACAAATGTCTCTGGGTGGTCTTGGGTAATTTCTCGTACTTCTTCATGCCAATGTGAACATTGTATATAGCATGAACGGCTGCCATTGCTGGAGTATAATGGCTAGGGGGCCTCTATCTGTTGGTGTACCTCAAGGCTCTGTCCTTGGTCCTCTGCTCTTTTCCATCTACACCTCCTCCCTGGGCAAAATCATCAACAGCTTTGGCTTTAATTACCACCTCTACGCTGATGACACTCAGATCTACCTCTCTACCCCTGATCTCTCTCCCCCTGTCCTTTCCAAAGTCAGTGACTGTTTATCTGGCATCTCCTCCTGGATGGCCTCCCACCACCTAAAGATCAACATGTCAAAGACTGAGCTCCTACTTATTCCTCCCTCTAATGCCGCCCCACCTCCTGACTTCTCGATCACGGTGGAGGGTATCACCATCTCCCCATCAAACCAAGTTCGCTGTCTTGGAGTTACACTTGACTCTGCTCTTTCCTTCATCCCCCACATCAAGTCTCTTTCCTCCTCCTGCCGATATCAACTGCGTAATATTTACAGAATTCGGCCATTTCTTACCGCTGTCGCCACAAAACAACTCATACACGCCCTGGTAATCTCCCGACTCGACTATTGCAATAATCTCTTATCTGGCCTCCCTCTGTCCCACCTCTCCCCCTACAATCCATCCTGAACGCCTCCGCCAGGCTAATTCACCTCACCCGCCGCTCTGTCTCTGCCGCTCCCCTCTGCGAGTCCCTTCACTGGCTCCCCATCCACTGCAGAATTAAGTTCAAAATCCTTATCCTTACCTACAAAACCCTCACTAACTCAGCTCCCCACTACCTGTCCTCACTAATCACCAAATACCACCCAGCCCGCTCCCTAAGGTCAAACAGTGACCTGCGCCTAGCTTCTCCCCGCATCACCTCTTCCCATGATAGACTGCAGGATTTCTCACGCGCAGCCCCCACTCTCTGGAACGCTCTCCCTCGTACTGTCAGACTTTCCCCTAACTTCTCTTCCTTCAAACGCTCCCTGAAAACATTCCTATTTAGGGAAGCCTACCACCCAACTCACTGACGCAACCATCAATCACTCTCACCTTACAGTCCTCTCCTCCTGTTTCCAACCCCAACCCTCCCAGATTGTGAGTTCCTACGGGAATAGGGCCCTCATCTCCTCCTGTACTGTTTGTCAAATGTTGTTCAATGTATTGTAACCCTGTCTATACTGTGCTTATTGTACAGCGCTGCGGAATATGCTGGCGCTTTATAAATAAAGAATAATAATAATAATAAAAGGGGGGGGTTTTCGAGCACACCCAGCAATTGGTCCTGTTTGCTGCCTTAGCTAGCTGGAGGTGCATTTTAAATAAAAGATTGGGATGTTTTTCATCGTTTCCCTCGCTAAAATAAATTAAGCTAAACAAGTAAACAAAAATGACACTTCTCATTCTTTGTAGTTCAGCAGCTTCTTGCAGTGACTGGCGTGGACCCAGTTGTCGCGTCCTTCGAGCTTCAGAGAGGTTGGCGTCGTCAGCTGCACCTGGAATGGACCAAGATATCTCGTCTCTGGTCCCGTCCTCGATGTTTCTTTAGCACGACCCAATCACCTGGTTGAATAGAATGGACACTGGTTATTGGGTTTGGGTCCGGGAGAGACTCCTGGACCCGGTGGACTTTTTGGAGCTCATCAAGGAAAAGCAATCATGATGGTCCTCAAAGTGTTTCCCTTAGGGATAGACCGATATAATTTTTTTAGGGCCGATACCGATACAGATTATCGGCAGCTTTTCTGGCCGATAGCCGATATTTGATGCCGATATTCTGTAAATTTAAGGTTCTGAAAAAAAACAGAACAAATCTGACTATGCCATGAACTCAATGGCCTAAACAACAATCTTTGTGCAAACGTTTCCACCGGTGCAAAAAAACATCTAACGCGAGGGGCAAACCCTTTACACCGAATGCCATATTACATAGTCAGCACAACAAACACACGTAATCGTCTACCGCGGGTGAACCTGCGAATCCTGCGTGAGCTTACTGTACGTCGCGCGATCTATACCTAACATTGTGTGCACAAACGCATTTACGCGCTGGGACGCGGATGGTATTCCAATCTATGCGCAGTTTGTAACGCACAGCGTTTGCACGTATAATTTTAGCAACTCCTAAAAGCTGGTGGTAACGGCAAATCTGAACGTCCTGGCCGAAACCAAATACACCAGCCCAAAAAAAAAAAAAAAAATGCAGCAAAGTATAGTTACACATTCTACACATACCCAAACCAATAAAATGGAGAAGTTGTGTGTGCATGTATTATTGCTGCAGCATATATGCTCAGATTGACTTGTGGTTCTTAATTCTGATTGGCTGAATTGCGTGAAAAAAAATGACAGCACACTGATTTCTGCGTGCAACGGTACTGCGCGAGCATTTGGGCGCATCCGGTTTACGCGGGTTATTGATCGGGTCAAAAACACGTGAGGATTGTAATTCCAGCGGTGATTTGCGCACGCAAACGTTTAACGCTTGGCGCAAAACTTCACGCTATGCGCAAGCATTTATGCGCAAAGATTGTATATAGCCCAATGTGTTTAACATGTAAACTTTGCACCACGTCTACTTCATTTATTCAATTTAATAAGAATTTTTATTTTATTTAATCCTTTTATTTTTTACAAACAGTCAGACCGTGTCTTTGGCTTTCTTAAAGATCTCTCATATGATCCTATATGTAAGGGTTCAGCAACCTTGGCCCTCCAAGAGTTATTTACAAAGTTATATTACAGCTCTGGTTAAGCAGTCACTGTGTAATATTGCCCCATGTTTTGGAATTACATCTGCTATGATGCTCATCTTCTCATTAGGTTCTTGGAGCCTCATTGGAAATCCAGTTCCAAAACATCTGGAGGTCCTAGGTTGCTGGACCCTGCTGTAGGAAATGGACCCTGCATCTCCTGTATAGGGAATTCCCTGCCAGATGGGATGGAAGCCCCATTTCTGTTGCCATCACGCTCATGCACAATACAGTCAGTGAGCAGGAGTCATTCTGCAGTGAGGGCTTACAGCCTGATGTGGGAGAAGCCCCGGATTCACACAGTTCTGTGGGATCTTGCGTGTCGCAGCTGCAGTGAGCAAACTTGTCCAAATATCGGCAATATCGGCAAATAAAATGCCGATACCGATATCAGTAATTTTCTGAATATCGGCACCGATAATCGGCTAAACCGATATATCGGTCTATCCCTAGTTTCCCTACTAGGTTGGAAAATTGATTAGAAGTTGAGGTTAGAATGGTTAGTAAAAGTTGGAAAATTTTAGTTTTTTTCACACCATTATCTCCCCCCTTCTCTTCCTCCTTCATAACAGGAAGAAGAGACGCTGGGTTCAAAATGGTGCATCGTTTTTGGGTCAGTTTAGTGGGTGTTAGGAGAGCCACTTCGTGCTTATCTGGTGCCCAAATTTTGGAATTTACCTCTGCCAGTACATCCAACTCCAGGAAACAGGTTGGTTCCGTTAGATATGGTAATGCTACCATAGCACATAATCGTTCTTCTGATATTGCGCTACTTACCACAATGCCAGCTGGAGTGTACTCAATAATCGCCTGTATTTCTGATAAAATATCCGCTCCCAACAAATTAATGGGAACATTCATCCGATACCAGTACAGACCTGATGGCTTCCGTGTGCTGCCCTAGTCTACAATGGAGTGGTTTGGTGGTCTGTAGAGACACTGTCTGACCTATGAGACCCACAGTGGGTATAGTCTCCCCAGAGAGGGGAACCTTGCCTCTGAGATCTCTGGATCTCAGACCAGTTCGGGCTGCACCGGTGTCAATGAGGCAAGGGGGGGATATTTTAATTCCTCGATAAACAGGTTTATATGGCCTGACACCGGTTTGCCAGTGTGCTATGAAGAATCATAGCCCTGGCTGGCCATCCCCACGACCAGAGTCGTCGGATCGTCTGGAATGAACTGCCACTTACCCTTGGGTCTGTTAGGACAGTCACACTTTAAATGTCCTTCCTTTTTGCAGATGTGACAAGTCCTGGTTTTCCAGCGTTGTGTCTTTTTCCCACGATCTTGGTATGTTTGTTCTGCATCGGGGGCTTGTGACACAAGGACTTTGGATGTTTTATCCTGTTTCTTCCTATCCACCTCTCTCTCTATAGCGGAGAGAGTGGATAGAATGGCAGGTATTGTCATTTCACTAAATTCGGATCTGGCTAACAATAACCGGTCTCGAATTTTCGTATGGATGCCTTCTAAGAATTTGGCTCTTAGTAGGAGGTGAATAGCGGTTAACTTACCTCCGTTGGTTGGCACATCAGGACCAATTTCCATATCTGCATCTAATGCTGCTTGTTTCAGGCGACGCCAGAAACAAACGCATTCCTCCCCAGGATTTTGACAGAGTTTCATCACATCCGTGGTAGAGGAGGCACCATACATCTCTGGAAGTTTGGCTAGCAGCGCAACACAGAATTCCTTACCTCCGGAAGTGGCCTGTCCGTGAGTGACAATGTTGCAGCGGGAAATTATAACCCCTGCTGGTTCCTCTCATACTTTTGCCCTCAGAACTTGGGCACAGTCCGTTCCGCTCATGCCGTAACTAAATTGATTTTGACAAAACATTCTCGCGAACCCTCGTGGATTCGTTCTATAGTCAGGCAGTTCGGCTAGGATGGTTCTGATTTCCGAGGAAGCAAAAGGGACATGCCATACCACCCTCTCCGCTAACGTCCTTTCACCGTCGGCATTGGGAACACCCTCGTATTGTTGCACCCGGACTGGATAAGTACCAGGTTCAGAGACACAAGTGGGACCAGGTGTATACCTTGGAGGCTGTAGCTTCATTGGACTGCTGTGTCCTACCTTTCCCATGACCATCCCCGTCTGGAAGCCATCCAATGAAGGGTAGATGGTAGGCACGGCTGAATCAAAAGCTCTTAGCGCAGCTATGCAATCCCCACGGTTCTTTAGTCTGGTCCCAATTCCCTTAGACTCACATAGCATCTGCAGATCCACAGTTGGAAATTATTCGTAATTAACTGTAATTGGAGGAGGAAACGCCCCAGATGTGGCCGAGGGAGACGGATAGAGATGGTTAGGTGGAGTTGTGGGAGCGAGAGGTATGGTAGCTGGAGAGAGCAGAGTAGAGGTTGTTACATTGGTGATGGCAGAAGCATCAGATGAAACTACAACAGATCCAGTGTTGGTGGATCCAGCCTGCCTTAGCAGAGTTAGCCCAGAAAGAGCCTCTTCCGCTTCCAGCATTGGATCACCAATCGCGGCTATCCCCTCTGGCCAGGTGTACATAATGCGGTTCTTCCAGACTGAAACTGCCTTCTGTATACCCTGCTGGTTTACCATAATAGACTTCTGAAGCCACAGCTGAGCTACATCTAAAGTCTCTGCCGTCCAGAGTCTGGGCTTAAACTCAGTTATGAATTTCTCCCATCTCCAGGCGTCAAACGTCCCCTCCAGAGGGATACTCCAAGCGGTACCCTTGGACCATCTATGCCATTCTTTAAGGGGTTTCATGGCCTTCGCCCCAAAACTAGATTTCATGTGCTGCGCAGCCGTCTGACTGTGGGAAGCCTCGCTTTCCTTCCCCTGCATGGACGGCACATTGCCCATGGCGATTCGAATCGGCTTATCGTCTTACCCCTGCGTCCAGGGAAACCCTTGCACCAATTTAGGAGAGCACCGCCTGGTGTCCTCTTTCACGGTGGATTGTCAGACTATATCCACTATAGTCCCCCAACTAGAGACCCTAACCGAGGCAACGTGTAACTCTATGGCTTGTCGTCCCAACAGGTTGGGTACAGAACTATGCCCCAAACGATTAGTCAACAACCACAGATTACCCCCCTTCCCGAATTATATCTCTACCCCTCACAGTGTATGCCTACACAAGCGTATACGCTGTACACCCATACACTGCGTCGCCAGACTAAACCGCACAGCACAATGACTATCCTCTTTCTCTACAGAACAATGTGGCTTCTCTCAATACAGAAGTTAAATGGGGATAACCTTCTTCTGTCTATTTGCTAGTTGTACGATGCCTCATTACAACACATGAATCACTGTCACCAAATGAAGCTAACAAACCGTCTGAAACTACTCGCTGCGCAAAGCAACTATGAACCCATAAAAGCGTGTTATTCTCGCTTGCACAATCTGCCTATGGAAAGTAAATATAAAAAGAGAAAGTTTTCTCTCCTTTTTTTTTTTATAAAAAAACAAAACTTTTTCTACTGTAATGCCAATAAAAAATAAAATCACCACTAAAGGTGAAGAAACTCTTAGTTAAACTTGGTCTTACTACCTAACGAAACTCAGTACAAAGTAAAGATTTCACTTAAACTCAAAATTCAGTATAAAAACCGCAACCGCTTTACTGAAATCTGCTTCCTGTATAAAAATACAAAAATAGTTAAAACCTGAGAACAAACAAAAATTTAACTTTGACAAAATGGTGGCTTGAGCTTTGACAAAATGGTGGCTGAGCTTCGACAAAATGGTGGCTGAGCTTCGACAAAATGGTGGGTTGAGCTTCGACAAAATGGTGGGTTGAGCTTCGACAAAATGGTGGGTTGAGCTTCGACAAAATGGTGGGTTGAGCTTCGACAAAATGGTGGGTTGAGCTTCGACAAAATGGTGGTTGAGCTTCGACAAAATGGTGGCTGAGCTTCGACAAAATGGTGGCTGAGCTTCGACAAAATGGTGGGTTGAGCTTCGACAAAATGGTGGCTGAGCTCATGGTGTCACACAAAGGATGACAAAATGGTGTCTCCAAAATCCAGTAATAAAAACCCAAATTAAACAAAACAGTTTCTTCCTATTCCCTGTGCCCTACCCCTGAAAATTGGAGCAAGCAGCATAAAAATCCTTCACTTGCAGTCTCTCCTGTGCAAATGTTAACGAAGGAAATGCTGCCTTTACAAACCAAAACCACTTCTTACAAACATAACAATTACAACAAAAACGATACCCTGTAATGATCACCCCACACGTCACAATCAGCTTCAGATGCACCAAAATTTACACACTAAAAGTTATTTCACACGGTGACCAGCACTATGAAAATAACCCAGTCACACTTTTAAAACATCCAGCAAACTCCATACATAAACCCCGTACAAAGACCCTCTTGGCTGTATTGACCAGGGATTTGCAAAATATAGACTCTATCCCCAGCCAATACCCCTATCCCTCTATGTACAGATATTAATCCCCTGTCCTTATACACAAAGAGTGAAAAAGCAAAAAGAAAGATTCTTTTGCTGGGCGCGGATTACCGCAACAGCTTGCAGAGAGACCAGATGCTGGTTCTAGGACAACAGAAATTTCAAAAACTGAAAAGAAAGTCTTACCAACTTTGCCGGCTTTTTCTGGTTATCCAAAACCAAGAATCCAATCTCCCTCCCTTGGCAAGCTGCTCTGGAATCCACGTCAGCTCCTAATACAAGGCTCGCCAATTGTTATGGAAAGTTTGGTGTTTGCGCATAAAGTCCTGGTGCACTAAAAAGGTACACTTCAGTATTAAAGTGCGCCCAGTACAAACAAATCCGTCACTATAAAAACACACGCTATATCTAGCTCTTTCTGTATAAGAATGAAGTACTTCTCTATCCCAGGAGGAATCAGACAAACATGCTGCTTCAAACTGGAAAATCCTGTGGCCAAGTGAGCTGTGGCTCCTGGATTGTTTAATTTATTAGACAATCGCACACGCCCAGTAGTCCCCTGGCTGTACAACAGAAAGCCAGGTTGCCCAGTAATAACATTTACATATCAAAAGGACAGGGGCGTGGACCAGAATGACCGACCGGCCTCCTGGAGATGACTCATCCCTGAGCCATCTCCATGATCCCCGTCAGCCATGTTTGTCCCCATCCCCGTCACTCGTCAATATGGACCCCATTCAGATACTGCTCAATCTACTTGTTCCTACGGGTTATTGACGTATCTGCGGGGACAAATACAGTTATTATCTCAACACGGTACCAGTGTTGAGACCAGGCTTAAATGTCTTAAAAGCAGGTATGTCTCTAAACCCAAAAGAAGGTTTTCATACTGACGGTTTTGCCGCTGGTTTGGATTTAAAACCACATTCAAATCCAACACAGGGAGACAGATGACAACTTATAAAACACGCACATCCTAGAATATAATGTCCACATAATAAAATTTCCACGACAGCATGCATGCACAAAACAAACAAAGTCCAATACTTCAATGAAAATCTAAACAATAACATATCAAACTCTAGAAATTTTTGGAGAATCATAAGTAACATACAAGCACCCCCCCATCCACTCCCAACCAACTGCTGTCAAAGTAAACAACCAAACCCTGCAACACCCACTAGATGTTGCAAATGCCTTTAATAATTATTTTGTTGGGTGCGCCACCACCCTAATTGCTAAGCTAGCAAATGACACACCTACAGAAAGGCCACACACAGGTCAGGCCCCTCCAACCGTGCAGGGACCTCATATCGCAGATAAATTCAACTTTAGACCAGTGCCTGTCAGTGTAGTTACTAAACTGCTCTGTAATCAAAAAATGAAATACCAGTCTGGACCTGATCAAATACCAGCAAAGCTGCTGAAAATCAGTGCCCCGGCAATTGCAAAACCTGTTGCAACACTCATCAATGAATCACTGGCAACTGGATACATACCCAAACTCTGGAAGACTGCAAGAGTGGTACCTATCCATAAAAGTGGTGATATTACTTTGGTATCCAACTACCATCCAATCTCATTGCTCCCCGTTATGTCAAAAATTTTGGAAAAATGCGTGTACACACAATTACGTGATTATTATCAATCTTCAAACTATTTATTATTATTATTATTATTCTTTATTTATAAAGCGCCAGCATATTCCGCAGCGCTGTACAATAAGCACAGTATAGACAGGGTTACAATATATTGAACAACATTTGACAAACAGTACAGGAGGAGATCAGGGCCCTATTCCCGTAGGAACTCACAATCTGGGAGGGTTGGGGTTGGAAACAGGAGGAGAGGACTGTAAGGTTAGAGTGATTGATGATTGCGTCAGTGAGTTGGGTGGTAGGCTTCCCTAAATAGGAATGTTTTAAGGGAGCGTTTGAAGGAAGAGAAGTTAGGGGAAAGTCTGACAGTACGAGGGAGAGCGTTCCAGAGAGTGGGGGCTGCGCGTGAGAAATCCTGCAGTCTATCATGGGAAGAGGTGATGCGGTGAGAAGCTAGGCGCAGGTCACTGTTTGACCTTAGGGAGCGGGCTGGGGTGTATTTGGTGATTAGTGAGGACAGGTAGTGGGGAGCTGAGTTAGTGAGGGTTTTGTAGGTAAGGATAAGGATTTTGAACTTAATTCTGCAGTGGATGGGGAGCCAGTGAAGGGACTCGCAGAGGGGAGCGGCAGAGACAGAGCGGCGGGTGAGGTGAATTAGTCTGGCGGAGGCGTTCAGGATGGATTGTAGGGGGAGAGCGGGACAGAGGGAGGCCAGATAAGAGATTATTGCAATAGTCGAGTCGGGAGATTACCAGGGCGTGTATGAGTTGTTTTGTGGCGACAGCGGTAAGAAATGGCCGAATTCTGGAAATATTACGCAGTTGGTATCGGCAGGAGGAGGAAAGAGACTTGATGTGGGGGATGAAGGAAAGAGCAGAGTCAAGTGTAACTCCAAGACAGCGAACTTGGTTTGATGGGGAAATGGTGATACCCTCCACCGTGATAGAGAAGTCAGGAGGTGGGGAGGCATTGGAGGGAGGAATAAGTAGGAGTTCAGTCTTCGACATGTTGATCTTTAGGTGGTGGGAGGCCATCCAGGAGGAGATGCCAGATAAACAGTCACTGACTTTTGAAAGGACAGGGGGAGAGAGATCAGGGGTAGAGAGGTAGATCTGAGTGTCATCAGCGTAGAGGTGGTAATTGAAGTCAAAGCTGTTGATGATTTTGCCCAGGGAGGAGGTGTAGATGGAAAAGAGCAGAGGACCAAGGACAGAGCCTTGAGGTACACCAACAGATAGAGGCAATGAGGAGGAGGAGTTACCAGCAAAGGACACACAGAAGGACCTGTTGGATAAATAGGATTCGACCCAAGCGAGTGCAGTGTCACCGAGACCCAGAGAGTTGAGGGTCTGTAGAAGGAGGGGGTGGTCAACAGTGTCAAAAGCAGCCGAGAGGTCAAGCAGGATGAGAATAGAATAGTGGCCGTGTTTTTTAGCAGTTAGGAGGTCGTTGGTGACTTTGGTGAGGGCAGTTTCAGTTGAGTGTAGGGGACGGAAGCCAGATTGCAGGGGTCAAGTAGGGAATTGGAGGACAGGAAGAGGAGAGGCGGTTGAAGACTAGTTTTTCTAAGAGCTTTGATGTGAAGGGAAGCAGGATACAGGGCGGTAGTTGGATGGAGAGTTGGGATCTAGGGATGGTTTCTTTAGTAAAGGGGTAACTAGCGCGTGTTTGAAGGCAGATGGAAAGGAGCCAGTGGAGAGAGATAGGTTGAAGATGTGTGTGAGAGCAGGGGTGAGGGAGGAGGAGAGGGGAGGAATTAGATGTGAGGGAATGGGGTCGAGCGGGCATGTGGTGAGATGTGAGGAGGACAATAAGGAATTTACTTCCTCCTCAGTGGCTGGGAGGAAGCGGCAGAGGGTGGCAGAGGGGACCTGTGGGAGTGGAGGTGGCAGATAACTATCTTGTGTTGGGATGTTGCGTCTGATATTTAGAGTTTTACTGAGGAAGTAGTCTGCCAGGTCTTGAGCGCTGAAGGCAGCTGTGGGGGGAGGTGCAGGTGGGTAGAGGAGGTGGACCAGAGCCGTTTAGGGTTGGAGGACAGCATAGATATAAGAGATGAGAAAAAGGATTGTTTGGCCAAGTGGAGGGCAGAGGTGTATGACCGGAGAATAAACTTGAAGTGAACAAAATCAGCTTCAGAGCGGGATTTCCTCCAGGCACGCTCTGCAGTGCGGGAGCATCTTTGCAGGTAGCGTGTCTGGAGGGTGTTCCAGGGCTGAAGCTGGCGGCGTGGGGCCTTACAGAGTCGAAGAGGAGCAAGAGTGTCTAGAGCAGAGATAGAGAGTAGTGTTGTAGTGATTAGTGGCAGCATCAGGGCAGGTGAAGGATGAGGTATGAGGGAGGTGGTGAAGTAGGTTGGAGAATTGATGGGGGTCCACAGCATGTAGATTTCTGCGAGTGTGTGTGCGGGTGGGGGAGCAGGGTGTTTAGGAAGTCCAGATAGGTTGAAAGAGAGAAGGTGGTGGTCAGAGATGGGGAAAGGGCGACAGTTGAACTCAGAAATGGAGCAGAGGTTGGAAAAGACAAGGTCAATAGCGTGACCATCGCGGTGGGTAGGGAGGAGGGAGGATTGTGTGAGTCCAAGGGAGGATGTGAGTGAAAGAAGTTTGGAGGCAGCAGGGGCGGAAGGCTCGTCAATGGGAATGTTGAAGTCTCCGAGAATTAGGCATGGAAGATTAGAAGACAGGAAGTGAGAAAGCCAGGTAGCAAAGTGGTCAAAGAACTGGGAGGTTGGTCCCGGTGGGCGGTAGATGACTGCCACCCTGAGAGCCAGAGGAGAGAACAGGCGGATGCAGTGTGTCTCGAAGGAGGAGAAGGGGAGGGAGATGCTGGTAGGTGCAGGTGGGAGAGAGCAGGATTCCGACCCCGCCACCATTTCTCTCACCCGGTCTGGGGGTATGGCTCAAGTGTATTTAACTTCAATCCGGCTTTCGTTCAAATCACTCAACTACAACTGCCTTTTTAAAAGTTTGCAATGATACCCAAGCTGGCATGGAACAAGGAGACCTAACTGGAGCCATCTTCCTTGATTTTGCCAAGGCCTTTGACACATTAGACCATGGCATCTTATTACAAAAACTTAAAAGCTCTGGTATTGGTGATCATAACGCTAACCTGGTTTGAATCACATGTATCCAACCGATCGCAACATGTGTCCATCTCTGGCAGCTCCTCCCTCCCCATCCCAGTCACGTGCGGAGTACTCCAAGACTCGATACTCGGCCCCCTGCTATTCACAATATTCATAAATGATCTGCCCAACGTCTGCAAAGCCTCAACTGTACACATGTATGCAGATGATACCGTAATCTATACCAGCAAACCAGATCTCCCACAGCTGGAGGCCGTGCTGCAAGAAAAATTCACAGAGGTAGAAAAGTGGATCACAGATAACTGTAACAATGCTCTTTGGAACAGCACCTAAACTACATAAACTGCAAAATCCCTATCTACATGTCAGGACAAAATCAAATGGCACACTGACCACATTCAGTTCTCTCAAATATCTAGGTATGTGGTTTGACCCAAATCTATCCTTTGGCCCCCACATAGAAAAACTCTTATCTAAACTTTACCCCAAACTAGATGCCCTGTACATAAACAAATCCTGCCTGAGCCCCGCGGTAAGAAAGCAGATTTTACAACACATGCTTATGCCGGCTATTGAATACGGAGATGTAGTGTATGCAGCTGCCCCACAAACGCACCTTCAGAAACTTACTACATTGTAAAACTCATTCTGCCACTTTGTGCTACAATGTAACTACATGACCCACCACTGTGACTAGGAGTGAGCCGAACACCCCCGAGTTCGGTTTGCATTCGAACTCGAACTTTTCAAACTCGAACACAAACTCAATACAAGTCAATGGGACTCAAAGTTCGATTTTTAGAGTGCCCTCCAAGAGGGCATATATGCTAGATATTTGCCATAAAAGGTGTATGGGGGTCCGGGTAGTGCCCTGGGGGACAGGAAACAAGGACAAAAAGTTTTTAAATTTTTTTTTTAAAGGGACAGTGTCAGTGTTCCATGAAATAAGGGTTAAAAATAAAAATGAAAAATTCCTTCAAATATCGTGCCTAGGAGGTCCCCATAACCTGCCCGTGAAGTGCGGATTTCTAGAATGTATAGAAACATTTAAAAACAAAAAAAATACGTTTCAAATGACGGTAAATGCTTTTTCTTTAATCTATTCATAAACAACTGCTTGGGGCGGCAGCCTGTATGAAAAGACATTTTAGGACGCGCAGAAAAAGTTTAGTGCTTTTTTGGCTAAATTATGGTGAAATTTATGCAGGATTTGAAAGTAACAATAGGTGCTTTAAAATTGTGCCTTTAGCGTCGGCAACAGTGCCGTCACACCGTAACCCCTCTGTGGCATTGTGGAATAGTGCAGGGGTAGACCATGCGGTCCTATATTAAAAAGATATGAATCTGGTAAAGGCGTCAGTGCACTCAAATATTGTGCTTTTGGTGCCAGGCCTGCAAGTGCCATCATACAGTAACCCCTCTGTAGTATTGTGGAAGAGTGCAGGGGTGGATCATGCGGTCCTATATTAAAAAGATATGAATCTGGTAAAGGTGTCAGTGCCCTCAAATATTGTGCCTTTGGTGCCAGGCCTGTAAGTGCCATCATACAGTAACCCCTCTGTGGTATTGTGGAAGACTCCAGGGGTGGACCATGCGGTCCTATATTAAAAAGATATGAATCTGGTAAAGACGTCAGTGCACCCAAATATTGTGCCTTTGGTGGCAGCAAGTGCCTTCACACCGTAACCCTTTTGTGGTATTGTGGAAGAGTGCAGGGTTGGACCCTGCGGTTCAAAAAATTTAAATTATATAAATCTGGCACAGGAGTCAGTGCAGCCAAATATTGTGCCTTTCAAGGCAGCAAGTGCCTTCACACCGTAACCCTTTTGTGGTATTGTGGAAGAGTTCAGTGCTGGAGGTTTTCTGAATGCAGAAGACAATCCCGATCTATTCTGTTACGTCAGCATCAGGGGATTGATAGCTGCTGATCCAGGACTGTTTCATTTTTATAAATGTCAGCCGGTCTACAGAGTCGGTGGACAGACGCACTCTTTTGTCTGTGACAAAACCTCCAGTGGCACTGATCGTCCTTTCAGAAAGCACGCTGGATAGTAGCTAGTAGCTGCATAGCATATTGGCTAAATTCTGGCCAGTGATCCAATCTCAACACCCAGTAAGCCAGTGGATCATCTGCTGAAAAGGTATCCAGGTCTGCCCTTGCCCCTAGGTAGTCCTGCACCAAATGGTGAAGACGCTGGCAATGGGTGCCTACATTTGACATCCCTGGGCGTCGTGGACTAAAAAAATTAAAAAAGGCATCAGTCAAGCGGCCCCGGCCTTCACTACTATTCCGCTGATCATCCGCAGCCTCAGAAGCACCTGTGTCATCACTTGGTAACCTACCAGTGCCTGGAAAGGTGTTACACAAGTGTCGCTTTAGAGCGTCCTCAAGTTTTTTAATCCTGTGCTCCCTCTGTGTGGGCAGGATGAGCTCTGCAACTTTACCCTTGTATCGTGGATCAAGAAGGGTTGCCAACCAGTAATGATCCCTCTCCTTGATAGCACGAATCCTGGGGTCCTTTAGCAGGCTTTGCAGGATAAGGGAGCCCATGCAGCATAGGTTGGAGGTGGCATTAGCTTCCGAGTCTTCCTGGTCAATGAGGAGGATGACCCCATCGTGAACTTCTTCCTCCCAGCCACGTACTAGTCCTTGTGTTTCTGGGGACACAAAACCCTCCCTTGAGGAATCCCCACCTTCAATGCCCCCACTACTTAAATATTCCTTATCCTCCTCCTGTCTGATATGAGGAGGACCCGCTGGAATGCTGTCTGCGTAAAGACTGGGGCCTTCAGAGCTAGGGAAGGCCTCCTCTTCCTCCCGCTGCTCTGCTTCTAGAGCCACATCTTTAATTCCCCGCTGCGTGTGCTCCAGCAGGAACACTAAAGGAATTGTGTCACTGATGCATGCACTGTCCCTGCTCACCATCCTTGTTGCCTCCTCAAATGGTGACAGTACAGTCATCCTTGATCATCAGCCACTGCGGGGGGGCGAAACAAGTTGACCTGAACCTGTCCTCGTGCCATACTCACACAGGTACTCGTTGATGGCCCTCTGCTGCTTGTGCAGACGCTGCAGCATTGCTAATGTCGAGTTCCACCTGGTGGGCATGTCACAGATCATACGGTTTGTGGGAAGGTGGAATTCTCTTTGAATTTCTGCAAGGCGAACACTTGCTGGGAATGACCATCTGAAGTGGCTGCAGACTTTTCTGGCCTGGCTGAGAAGCTCTGCCAGCCCTGGGTACCTGTTTAGGAAATGCTGTACCACCAGATTTAGGACATGTGCTAGGCATGGTACATGCATCAACTTACCCAGGCATAGGGCGGAGAGAAGGTTGCTGCCATTATCACAGACGACCATTCCCAGCTGAAGCTGATGTGGTGTTAACCATCTCTGCACCTGCCCCTGCAGAGCTGACAGAATTTCTGGACCGGTGTGACTCCTGTCCCCTAAACAAACCAGCTCAAGCACAGTATGGCATCTTTTTGCTTGAGCCATTGCGTAGCCCCTGTCAGGCGTCGGTTTAACTGCCACTTTGCCAGAGACACAGAAGGAGGAGGAAGAGGGAGAGGTGGTGGTGGAGCAGACAGACCTCATACAAGCAGCTTTCTGGAGGCGTGGTGGATGAACAAGCTCTAGGCAGAGAGCCCCGTCTTGGCTCCCTCCCAGCTGCAATCAGAGTTACCCAGTGTGCCGTGAAGGAAATGTAATGACCCTGTCCATGCTTGCGGGACCACGTGTCTAAAGTCACATGCACCTTGCTGCTGACTGCCTTTCCCAATGACTCAATAACATTGTCTTCCACGTGCTGGTATAGTGCTCGAATGGCCTTCCTTGAAAAGTAATGGCGTTTTGGAACATGCCACTGTGGTACAGCACATTCAGCAAATTCACGGAAGGGAGCAGAGTCCACCAGCTGGAAAGGCAGCAGCTGCAATGCGAGTAATTTTGCTAAGCTAGCATTTAGACGCTGTGCTTGGGGATGGTTGGGACTATATTTTTTCTTACGCTGCAGCAGCTGGGGCAACGTAATCTGACTGCGTAAATCTTCAGCTGATGGGATGCTGTCACATTGTGAGGAAGGACCTGGTATATCCATTATTGTAGCATCATCCCTGTCAGTGGAGGTTGTAGGCAATGACATGGCAGGACATACAGTGGAGGTAGAAACAGATGAGGAGGAGGAGGACCTACGCAAAGTTTTGCGCCAGCGTGATGCGTGGCAGGTGGTCATATGTCGCCTCAAGCACTTGGTACCCAAGCGTCCGTTGTCTTTCCCACGCTTGAGCCTCATCTGACATAGATTACAAATAGCAAAGTTGGGGTCTGCTGCACATTTCTTAAAGAACTCCCAGACAGCAGAGTTCCTGGATGTGTGCTTTGAGACAACAGCACGCTGCACCTGAGCAGCTCTGACATCTGATGCCTTGGACTGGCTAGTGCTACGTTTGGTCATAGAGGATGTTGTGCCTCGTGTTTGTTGTGCCTCCTCGTCCTTCTCCTCACTTGACTCCTCTGTTCGATCAGGCACCCAGGTGGAGTCAGGGCGTGATGACAATGATGATGAGGTCACTATCACCTCATCACTGGAGCCAACTTGGCAGTATGCTGCAGCTTCTGGGACAACATGAGTGCCAGTTATTTGTGTGTCATCACTGGCACCCCCTTCATCTAGGTTGATTATACTCCCTTCCTGAACCTCAGAGATTGTATCAGAGCACTGTACTTGCTGCGCATCCTCAAGCAGCATGTCACTGTCATTGTAGTCAAACAGTTCAACTGACTCCGTGTGTGATAGTGAGGCTACGGCAAGAGTAGCTGTGGACATGGAGGCTGCATTAGATGCTTTGTTAGCGGAGGTGGACTGTAAAGCACTACAAGCTGGCTGGCAGAGGACTCGGAGGATGAGGATGGCCTGGTTAGCCAATCCACCAAATCCTCTGTATGTTGCTGCTGCTTAAGACGGCCAGCACCAGTTAGAAAGGACAAGCGTGCCCCTGCAGAGGATGCACCACGTCCACCACGACCAAAGGCACAGCCTCCCGACACAGAGGCTGTTTGCCCTCTTATCTGTGTCGGGGAGCGTCTGCCTGTCCTTTTTGGTCTTTCTGACATGGTGAGTGATATATAGATTAAATATATACAGAACTCTGATTCATCTCTGGTATAAAGATTAAAGATTTAGAGAACTCTGGTATAACTCAGTGAGACACCCTGATAGCTGGCAGCCAGTGACAAGACACAGATTACAATTCCCAGAAACCTCCTATAAATCAGTGAGACCCCCTGATGGGTGCCAGTGACAAGACACAAATTACAATTTGCAGAAATCTGCTACAAGTCAGTGAGACCCCCTGATAGGACCCCCTGATAGCTGGCAACAGTGACAAGACACATATTACAATTCCCAGAAATCTGCTAGAAGTATGTGGGACCCCCTGATAGCTGGCAGTGAGAAGACACAGATTACAATTCCCAGAAACCTCCTATAAATCAGTGAGACCCTCTGATGGGTGGCATTGACAATACACAGATTACCTCAATTCCCAAATATTTTGTAGAAATTACTGACCCCCCCAAAATTCTGGGTGGCAGTGACAAGACACAGATTACCTCAATTCCCAAATATTTTGTAGAAATTACTGACCCCTGACCCCCCAAAATAGTTGCTGGTGACAAGACACAGATTACCTAAATTCCCAAATATTTTGTAGAAATTACTGACCCCCCCCCCAAATAGTTGCTGGTGGCAGTGAGAACACACAGATTACCACAATTCCCAGATATTTTGGAGAAATTACTGACCCCCCAAAATTGTTTCTGGTGGCAGTGACAAGACACAGATTACCTCAATTCCCAAATATTTTGTAGAATTTACTGGCACCCCAAAATTCAGGGTGGCAGTGACAAGACACAGATTACCTCAATTCCCAAATATTTTGTAGAAATTACTGACCCCCAAAATAGTTGCTGGTGGCAGTGACAAAACACAGATTACCTCATTTCCCAAATATTTTGTAGAAATTATTGACCCCCCAAAATTCTGGGTGGCAGTGACAAGAAACCGATTACCTAAATTCCCAAATATTTTGTAGAAATTACTGACCCCCCAAAATAGTTGGTGGCAGTGATAAGACACAGATTACCTCAATTCCCAAATATTTTGTAGAAATTACTGACCCCCCAAAATACTGGGTGGCAGCCAGTGTGTCAGGAATCAGTCCCAGACTAAGCCTGTGCCCGCACCTAATCCCTGGCAAACCTTTATTTACCTGCATTTGCTTGTCTTTCACCTGCTTATGTTTGTATACAGGTTTCAGGATCCTCTCTGGCTGTTCATCTCCTATTGTGGTACCTTCAGGTGTATGCCATGACTCCTAATGAAGCTTGATTAAAAGAGGGATCCACCCTTCCATCAGGGCTTCAACATGAACGTTCTGGAAGTGCAAGCAACCAGTACTGTTCCTGAAGCTCTACGCTATTTTGAACCTGAACTCCTCCTGTGATCTTGGAAAGTGCACCCCCGCTTTCAACCATCCTCACCGGCAAGTGCACCCCCGCTTTCAGCCATCCTCACCGGCAAGTGCACCCCCACTTTCGACCATCCTCGCTGGCAAATGCACCCCACTCTCAAGACTCCTCGCTGGCAAGTTAAACTCTGCTTTCCAGCAAACCCTATAACCAGCATACAGTCTATTACTTGCTTCATATAGACTCTGATCCGTTTATTTCCTGTTGTGTTTATGCTTTAAATAAACCTTTTATGCCCGGTAACCTACTGTACGTGACTCCCCCAATCACTGCATCATGGGCTCACCTCACCAACCGTCACACTCCATTCCTGACAGAATGTTGAAGCCAAACGCTGGGCTTGCAGTGATACAAATTATGGTGGAAATGGTCAGAAAAACTTTCACCGAACTATTCTCACACCCAGGGCCGGCGCTAGTGTAAGGCGGCACAGGCGGCCGCCTTACTGTTTTGGCCTGGTGCCAAACTGGTGGGCGCGAAAATACTCTTCCCAGTTTATATTCACTGCTGGCCGGGACAGCATCATACTAAGGTGGGGTGGGGCGGTCTGCCCAAGGTACTAATCATTAGGGGGTGTCACAGTGGCACTGGGCTGCCCAGTGCCCGTAATTTAAACTGAGCGCTCCCCCAAAGGTGAACACAGTATTCCTGTGTTTTTAGCTGCAGCCGTCTGCCGGATATGACAGTGAGTCATTTCCGGCGGCTATTTCCCGATCCCTCCTGAGCCCCTCCACGCTGCAGCTGCGTGCAGACAGCCGGGAAGAGCATTGTGGTCACGTGGGCGAAAAGAGAGACAAGCCTGGTAAGTGCTGAATGCAGGGGTTGCCTTGGAGGGAGGGGGGGGGGAACAGCTTGCCGAGAGACCGGAGGAGGAAGGGGGGGGCAAAGGGCACCCAGCATGTCTCTCCTTCCTCTGTCCACCAATAGCCCTGAAATGGACTCCTAAATCTAAGGTAGCCTGCTCAGCTCACCGTGAAACTCCCTGTGGAGTGTGGACTCCTTTCAAGTTTTATGCTTGCTTGCAGCCTGACCCCCCCCCCCCCCTCTTCAGCGTAATGGAGAACCCTGTCCTGTTGGGAGAATTTTGCCAGTGACAGAGGGGACATCAACAGCCATCTATAGCAGCACAGTAATAACCTGGAAGAGTGTGAATGCTGGGGGGGGGGGGATACTGCTGGTGAGGTTTAAACACTTAACCCTTGATAGACCAAGTCTCAACTGCACACACTGCTCAATGCTTGCTTATTTGTCCTCAAACTATCACCCATTTGAAGGTTTCTGTATAAATGTGTGCAAAGTATATATATCTCCTGTGTGTGGTGGTAATATATATATGTGTGTGTGCATATGCCTGTGCAGTGTGTGTTGTGTGTGTGTGTGTGTGTTTATATATGTGCTGTGAGTGCATATGCCTGTGCAGTGTGTGTGTGTAATATATATATATATATAATTTGTATAAAAAAACACACACACACACCAGGGCTGTGCTGTGTAGCATTCAGCAGTTATCTGGAGGTTTTGTTTTTGCAAGAACAGATCAATGCCTGTCTTAATGTTTTTGAAAATCAGTGTTTTTTTTATTTGACTTTGTTCTAGACCGTACTCCGCCAAGATGACACTTCTGGACAAGGAGGGCGTTCCTGGTGTGGACGAACAGGGGAGGTGGTGGGTTGATCAAAGTTTAAGTGTATAACTGTTATTTTTCTGTTGTATTGTTCACCTTGATAAAGGCTCAGTAAACATCGGACTAGAGGTAAGCTTTTATACGGACTAAAGTTTGTTTAAGAGCCCCTGAGTGCATCTCTCGTTGCGGATAAATGGATTTTTCTGAGACCGTTGCACCGGGCAAGCATTGAGGATGTGGTGAGTACTGTACTCAGTGGAAAAGGTGTGTGTGTGTGTATAGATATATATAGCTCTATCACACCTGTGCTGTGTGTGTAAAAGAAGGCCAGTGTCTGTGGATCTTTAAACAATGGTGACAAATTTGGATTCCCCTATCGTGAAAACACCCAAACAGCCACAGGAGAAGCTTCTCCTGCCACAGTTTGGTGTTTCACAACAGGTAAATCTAAACGTTGTCGCTATTGTTTGCAAACATTGGTTATCTTTCTAACTGTGTGTGTGTGTGTGAAGGTTACATATATGTGTTTGAGAGTTTACATTATTTACCCCATTACATGGGGTGACTGACTTGTGACTGACCATTGCGTTTGAGGAGACTGTATCTACTACCCTTTCTATATCACTGTCACTGCCCCCACTGGGAGGTTATTCCATGTATCTACTACCCTTTCTATATCACTGTTACTGCCCCCACTGGGAGGCTATTCCATGTAACCGTGATATAGAAAGGGTAGTAGATACATGGAATAGCCTCCCAGTGGGGGCAGTGACAGTGATATAGAAAGGGTAGTAGATACATGGAATAGTCTCCCAGTGGGGGCAGTGACAGTGATATAGAAAGGGTAGTAGATACATGGAATAGCCTCCCAGTGGGGGCAGTGACAGTGATATAGAAAGGATAGTAGATACTGCCCCACTGGGAGGCTATTCCATGTATCTACTACCCTTTCTATATCACTGTTACTGCTCCCACTGGGAGGCTATTCCATGTAACAGTGATATAGAAAGGGTAGTAGATACATGGAATATCCTCCCAGTGGGGGCAGTAACAGTGATATAGAAAGGGTAGTAGATACATGGAATAGCCTCCCAGTGGGGCAGTAACAGTGATATAAAAAGGGTAGTAGATACATGGAATAGCCTCCCAGTGGGGCAGTAACAGTGATATAGAAAGGGTAGTAGATACATGGAATAGCCTCCCAGTGGGGCAGTAACAGTGATATAGAAAGGGTAGTAGATACATGGAATAGCCTCCAAGTGGGGCAGTAACAGTGATCATGCACAATTGTAAGTCTTTTCTCTATGCTGATAGGCATGGTACAGATAATAAGGGAGGGGGGGGGCACCAAAACGCACCTTCGCCTGAGTAGACAAAAATGCTTGCACCGGCCCTGCTCACACCTGGCTAACAACATGAAGGAATTGCTACAAGCTATATGGGGCTCTTCAAAAGTGAGTAAACCTGAAACAAAGAAATTATCTCCTGAAGAGCATAAACGTAGAGAAGAGTTTACTTTATGCTGGTACTGCGGGGATCAGTCTCATTTATTATGTGACTGCCCAAGAAGCAGGGCCGGCGCTAATGTAAGGCGGCACAGGCGGCCGCCTTACTATCTGGCTTCCTGCCAGTTGAGGGGGCGCCGGCCCGGACTTCAGGTCGGAAAGGGAGGGGGGCAATCGCTGCCGTTCTACTCACTCTGTCCCTCAGTCCCTACGTGGTGAGCGGCCGCTGGCATGCAGGTGCAACTTGGTCGCTTGCCTGGGATGGGACAAGCAACCACGTGACCTGACCCGTACGCGAGAACGAGGCTGGTCAGCTGGTTCCCGAATCCCATCCCAGGTGAGCGGCAAAGCTGCACGTGCATGCCAGCGGCCGCTCGCCACCTAGGGACTGAGGGACGGAGTGAGTAGAACGCCGGCAGGGCCTGGGAGGCAGCAGAGCAGAGGTGAGAGCTGCTGGGGCAAATATACCCATATATGAGCTGGGGGCAAATATACCCATATATGAGCTGGGGCAAATATATCTATATATGAGCTGGGGCAAATATACCCATATATGAGCTGGGGGCAAATATACCCATATATGAGCTGGGGCAAATATACCCATATATGAGCTGGGGGCAAATATACCCATATATGAGCTGGGGGCAAATATACCCATATATGAGCTGGGGCAAATATACCCATATATAAGCTGAGGCCAAATATACCCATATATAAGCTGGGGCAAATATACCCATATATGAGCTGGGGGCAAATAAATCCATTTGAGCTGGGGCAAATATACCCATATATGAGCTGGGGGCAAATATACACATATATGGGTGTATTTGCCCCAGCTCATATATGAGCTGGGGGCAAATAAATTCATTTGAGCTGGGGCAAATATACCCATGAGCTGGGGCAAATATACCCATATATGAGCTGGGGCAAATATACCCATATATGAGCTGGGGGCAAACATATACCCATGTGAGCTGGGGGAAAATATATACCCATGTGAGCTGGGGCAAATATGTCCATATGAGCTGGGGAAAATATATCCATATGTGAGCTGGGGCAATATATATATCCATATGTGAGCTGGGGCAAATATACCCATGTGAGCTGGGGCAAATATATCCATTTGAGCTAGGGGCAAATATATCTATGCGAGCTGGGGCAAATATATCCATGTGAGCTGGGGGCAAATATATCCATGTGAGCTGGGGCAAATATATCCATTTGAGCTGGGGCAAATATATCCATTTGAGCTGGGGGCAATATATACCCATGTGAGCCGGGGGCAATATATATATAGCCATGTGAGCTGGGGGCAATATATACCCATGTGAGCTGGGGGCAATATATCCATGTGAGCTGGGGGCAATATATACCCATGTGAGCTGGGGGCAATATATACCCATGTGAGCTGGGGCAATACATACCCATGAGAGCTGGGGGCAAATATATATATATCCATGTGAGCTGGGGCAAATATATATAAATATAAATTATATATAAGACCAACGTTAAGCATCCCTCTCTGCGTGAAGACACTAAACACTCGTGATAGAGATTATTATGCATTTCTATCCTGATTGGCTTGACATGACACGGATGGGGGGGGCACCAAAACGCAACTTCGCCTGACTAGACAAAAAAGCTTGCACCGGTCCTGCCAAGAAGACCCTCCAAAAAACCAGCTGCGGTTCCTAAACCAACTCCAGTATCAAAGCAAGCTCCCAAGAAACCTCCCATGTCTAAGCAGACTCCTACAACCAGTAAATCTGCTCGTACTAAGCCTAAGAAGAAGGTGATTATTGACAATGAGTATGATAGTGATGAATATCCTGCATCCTCACGGGCAGAACTTCTTGATCCTATAAATTCTGTACCTGTTATGCCCGAAGAGACTGATCCATCTACAAGCATGGAATATGAACCCTCTGTGTATCAGGACTATAATTATGCTGAACCTATGCAGATTTGAACTGCTCTAGCTACCGGGACTACAATTCCCATCACTACCAGCCAACAACCTATGAGATCAATATCACCAGATTGCGCCTATACATCTAATGGAGCTGTAATCCGCAAGAAAGACCTGCAAATATATGAAGAGGCCTTAGCAATCAGAAAAGCTGCACAACGGTCTGAGTTCATTACAGCAGCAACTGCAACTCCCATTACTCTCAGCCAGCGAGATCAGTCATCATCCTTACCTTACCATCTTTCTTGTGACTTACAGGGTTATCCAAAGAGATTCGAAAAGTCACCGCACGTTCGGTGACTTTTCGTTCTCTTCAATTCGGTTCCTTTTGCCGATTGCATTTCGGTGACCCTGCGGTGTATTCAGCAAACACCACAGGGTCCCCGAATTGCAGGGAAAAGCTGCCGCAAACCTGACGAAAACTCACCGAATGCACGCTGAAAACAAGCAAAAACATCTGGATTAACCTTCGAAAAAACCCGAACAGGAGCCGAACAGGAGCCGAATCACACAGAGCCGAAGCAGCTGTGACGTAGAGGAGGCAGTGAATAAATTAGCAAAACCATTTGTATGAATCTGGGAAAATGAAACGCTGTTTGCAAAGAAACTACTGAGCGAAAACGTCTGAAATTTTCACAGGAGGTCCAGGGAATGATAATAAAGAGGGCTGTTACAAAAAAAAATAAGTAAACTGAAAAAAAAAAAAAAATCGGACTTTTAATTTTTTTTTAAAAAATTCGGAAAAATGCTTAAAGTATCCTAAAAACTCTAGAAATAAAGAGACTTTTTGCTGCAGAATTTTATAATGGACGGTTTATTAGATATTGAATTAAAACGGGAATATTTTTAACATTGAAGCCTATGGGATTCTCCTGAATAAACCTGTCGAATTAAACCACCGAATGGCAGGGCATTAGGGGAACCTTTCACTGCTGGTTTGTGTTCTCTGAATAGCCGAAGCAGTGCTTTTCATGGGGATTTCACTGCCCTCGAACAGGGACCGAACAGGCACCGTATGTGCAGGCAATTCGCCAGGATTTGGCGAATTGCCTGCTCTCTGGATAGCCGAATGGCCAGGAAAGGTAACCGAACGCTGATTTTCAGCATTCGGTTACCTTTCTCAAGCAATTCGGATCTCTTTGAATAACCCTGTATGGATCTAATGATGGAAGTGATGCTGACTCTGATGAGATACCATTACAGTATGCCAAACACCCCCATGGTGGACCAGGTCAACATATATAACATATTAGGCTAGGGTCAGACTAACGCATTTTTCGCGTTGTCTGTGAAAAAGTGCGTTCGAACGAATGGACGCATTTTTTCACGGAATACGCGATAGCGGTCATACGATGCGCCTTTTCGTCCATGATTTTGTACGGATCATCAATAAAACACTTTTTGTGTCTGGACGTTATGTTGGCCGGACATTAGCAGCGTCTGACGTCTCCCAATCACGCACACACGCCTCTAGCGGACGCAGCGCACTCTGTACGTCCGTACTAGCGGTTTGACGTTCTAGAAAAAATGCATTCGTTTGCCACTTGCGTTGCGCGGACGAACTTTCGTGCGGCTGTACTTCGTGTGTTCCCCGGCATTGGACGTCATTTGCTGCTAGCACGGCCGTGATTTCGTGCGTCTAAACGCACGTTAAAACTGCTTTCGTCTGACCCTAGCCTAAATTGTACTATGTGTACTCCGTCCAAAAAAATCTGGAGGAAAAGTCTACCATATGACCAGTGTATGTCTGACTGTTGTGACGAGGAGGTTTGTGAAAAGACTGCTACTCCTATACCTTCTACGGTTCAAGGCTTCTACCGTCCTACTCTTCAGCGGTAAAGCCACGAACTGGTGCATCAAAAACTCCTTATCCAGTGTACTGTGGTGCTACATTCACCAAAGCATATCCTCAGTTCAACCAAACTTCGTTACACTGCTGTGTTTCTGGTAAACCTAACCGTGCTAAAGTACCCATCCTAAAGGTACCCGCTGCTGAGACTCTGGCTCCTGCTTCTGCCGAGGTGCCCATCGCTGAGATACCTGCTGCAAATACTCCAATTCTTACTGGCTCCAAGGTACCCACCGCAGAGATACCCACCACAGAGCATCCGGTTCCTGTTACTGCCATCTACAGTACCGCTGGGGTAGTACAAGTGACCCAGCCTCTGCATGGTCCTCTGGGTCAGCGTGCCAAAGTTGCCAAGCCTGCTGACCCAGCTCCTTCCGATGACTATAAGGAGGTTGAGCAAAGAGATCCCGTGGCGCCTATGTTGTCCCATGACAAGCCACGACGAGACATGGCTATGGTCTCAGATATGGTAGAGTCCACGGACATTCTCTCTCTCTCCAGGTCACCGGTGTACAACGTATCCTTGTTTCAATGGCACCTCCGGTTCCTGATTCTGCCAAAATCCCGGTTCATGCCGAGGTACCTTCTGCCGAAATCCCGGTCCACGCCAAGGTACCTTCTGCCCCGAAATCCCGGTCCACGCCGAGGTACCTCCTGCCGAAATCCTGGTCCACGCCAAGGTACCTTCTGCCCCGAAATCCCGGTCCACGCCGAGGTACCTCCTGCCGAAATCCTGGTCCACGCCAAGGTACCTCCTGCCGAAATCCTGGTCCACGCTGAGGTAACTTCTGCCGAAATCCCGGTTCATTCCGAGGATACTGCTACCGAGGTCCACAGCCTTATTGAATCCTCTGTTGCCGAAGTATTTGCCGACAACTTACCACATGCCATAAAGACTGTTGCCGAGACAATACCAGTGACAGAACCCAGTGAGACCATCAACATACCTATTACTCCACAAAATTATGGTATTATGGCATCCGCCATCACCGCGCTTGCAACTCAAGTTTATTCTATCACTCAGACAATGAAAGAACAACAACTCATCCTTTCATCTTTACAGGAGCGAGCACATGATTATCTGTTCCCCCCCCACTCCGAGATCCTATCGATAACACCATCTCTATTGCCCCTAAGCAGAATCTGGCTACCTATTCAAGTACGACCATAGTTTATAGAGGACTATCAAGAGTAACTAAGGTAGATGATTACTCCTATTCGTAATAAACTCCTGAAAATTACATCCCCAAAAGTTCATAGACCTTCAGAACTGGAAGATGCGCCTGAACTTTTCCTACAAGTCACTGCGAACATCCCTGCGGCCGTGGTGATTGAACATCCTGTTACTCTCAATGCTGCATTTGATAATGGTACCACAGACTTGTCCGTCCTTGGAGGATGTGAAGTGTCATGGCCCCCAAGGGCGGCGGCGCAAGAAGAAATAATAAGTGGTCCCCTTACTGTATATTTACCTGTTCACGCCCAGAGGGCGCTCCTTGAGGTGGGGAAATGTCAGGAATCAGTCCCAGACTAAGCCTTTGCCCGCACCTAATCCCTGGAAAACCTTTATTTACCTGCATTTGCTTGTCTTTCACCTGCTTATGTTTGTATACAGGTTTCAGGATCCTCTCTGACTGTTCATCTCCTATTGTGGTACCTTCAGGTGTATGCCATGACTCCTAATGAAGCTTGCTTAAAAGAGGGATCCACCCTTCAATCAGGGCTTCAACATTAAGGTTCTGGAAGTGCAAGCAACCAGTACTGTTCATGAAGCTCTATGCTATTTTGAACCTGAACTCCTCCTGTGATCTTGGAAAGTGCACCCCCGCTTTCAGCCATCCTCACCGGCAAGTGCTCCCCCACTTTCGACCATCCTCGCTAGCAAGTGCACCCCACTCTCAAGACTCCTCGCTGGCAAATTAAACTCAGTATGCTGGTTCCAGGGTTTGCTGGAAAGCAGTCTATTACTTGCTTTATATAGACTCTGATCTGTTTATTTCCTGTTGTGTTTATGCTTTAAATAAACCTTTTATGCACCTACATGACTCCTCCAATCACTGCATCATGGGCTCACCTCACCAACCGGCGCACTCCATTCCTGACACAGTGAGAACACACGGATTATAACAATTCCAAAATATTTTGTAGAAATTACTGACCCCCAAAATAGTTGCTGGGAGTGAGAACACACAGATTAGAACAATTCCCAGATGTTTAGTAGAAATGAGACCCCCCCCCCAGTAGCTGGTGGCAGACTGGCAGTGAGAACACACACTAACACAAGAACAATCTCCTCTCAAATCTCCTCTCAAACACGTGCTGAAGCCTTATATAGTGTTCTGCGTGATTGGGCAAAATTTGCCCATAGTCTTGAACCTGTCCTGTGGTCAGGTGCAAGGCTGTAGCCAATTACAAGCTTCAGGCCAGTGGAAAAGTGCATTGTGGGCAAACATGCGGAAATGTTCGTAGTTCGCGAACAGGCGATGTTTGAATCGAACTCCAAACCGATCGAACAGCTCATCTCTAACATGTTAAAAGAGCTGAACACATCGAGACGCACCCTTCACCTTTCCAACCTGGTGTTTAAGAGATTTTCTGGGAAGCTACCACCCTACCTGAATAGGCTGCTTTCCCTAGCAGTTTCCTCATCCTATAACCTCCGATCCAGGACCACCACCTTACTTGTAATACCACAATACAAAAAGAAAGTGGCTCGATCCTCATTTTCCTACAGAGCACCACAGTTATGGAATAACCTCCCAGACACCATCAAATCTTCCCCTAGTCTTAAGTCACTCAAGAAGAGCTCCTTACTAACATACCTCGGTACAGTAGTAACTACTTACATATTCATTTTCTGTGTTAATCTGTAGATTTTTGTTTTGTTCTTAATATCTTGCATTTATTACTTTGTATTTCTGTAACAACTGTAAAATTGCAATGCTCTGGAACCCAGGACATACTTGAAAATGAGAGAAATCTCAATGTATCCTTCCTGGTAAAATACTTTGCAAATAAATAAATATATGCTCTGTCTCTCTTATTGTACAGCGCTACAGAATTTGTTGGCGCTTTATAAATGCTTGTAACTGTAATTAATTGAATTTTTTATTATATATATATATATATATATATATATATATATATATTGTGATACAGAAAAAATGGCGTCGCGCCCATACTCACCGGAGCGGCAGCAACTGCCAGGAGTAACAGCCCAGTTAATGTATAAACCATAACGAGGAAAAAAATGTCATCTGCGCTCGTTTTTATGTATTCCATGTACAACAAAACACTATGAGGTTTTTGTTTGTTTCAATGGCCATTGCAACGTAAGCTCACTCGCCACTTCAAGGCACCTCTTTAGAGTGAGTACCTAACAAATGTAACCAAAAGGCCGCTCTACTAAGCAGCTCCAAGCCCCTCCTGCTGCTTTTCAGCCATATATAGCCAGCTTTTCAGCCAGCAATATATATATTAATGACATGGCGATTGCATGCCTTGTGTGGACTTAAAATGATTTAATAATATTTTTTTAAAAAAATCAAAGTTTATGCAGTGTTATCTTCTTAGATGTCAAAAGGGGTTTGTGGCTCCCAGTGTTGTCTTTTTTGTGGGAAACAGGTCCAAATGGCTCTTTGAGTGTTTAAGTTTGTAGACCCCTGCGCTAGATCCACCAGAGTCTGAAGTAAAGATGTGGGCTAACAACAGTAGTAGAACTAACCAGAAGTGGGATCATGGGTAAATGTGGATCACTTAAGAGAGATTAAGCAACAAGCAGTAAGACAAGTGTTGAGAGAAGAATGTCATGCTTTCGCCTTTGATGATGATGATATTGCTTGCATCCCATCTCTCAACATGCACATCACTCTGAAAGATACCACACCTGTCGTGAAGACCTATATGTCCGTTTCAAAATCCCTCCATCAAGAAGGATCCCTGCTAAACAAGGGATGGATAACTCAGTCAAGATCACCATATTCTTCACCTGTGGTCTGTCAGGAAGAAGGATGGGAGTCTGAGGCTCTGCTGTGACTACAAGGAACTGAACAGAAAGTCAATACCTGAACGCCACCCAATTCCAAGAATACAGGACACGTTGGAGTCCTTGAGTGGCAGCTCGTGGTTCCCTGTTCTTGACAAAGGGAAGGCCTATGATTAGGGAGTCCTAGACACCGTAAATTGCCCATTAACCGCCTTCATTACTCCACGGGGACTTTATCAGTGGGTCCGTATCCCATTTGGGCTCAGTTTAGCTCCTGCCGAGTTCCAACGGAGTATGGAAGATTGTCTTTCAGGTCTAAGAGATGTAATCTGAAAACCTTACTTGGATAACAATCTTGTTCATAGCAGTACGTTCGAAGATCACTTGTAGCATGTTCAGACTGAATTACGAAGGAACCAGCAACATGGTGTCAAGCTAACTCCTTGGAAGTGCAAACTATTCAAGAGAAAAGTGAGATTTCTGGGAAATATGGTCTCGGGGGAAGGTTAAACGATAGATACAGCTGAGATTGCACCAGTACAGAAATTAAAAGAAAAAAAGCCTGAAACATTAGGAGATTTGATAACAATGTTGGGATTTCTCTCGTACTACCGGTTCTACATCCCAAACTTCTCCAGAATTGCCAAGCCCTTATATGAGTTTCTATCTCTGTGCCCGCAGCTTTCCCCCTTGAGCTCGCATTTTAACGCTGGATAACAATGCAGACGCAAAAAATGCTGCCTGCATTGTTACCGTTGTTGCGTTAAAATCAGGGATGCTCGCAGCAGCGCTGAGCGCAGTCGCGAGCATGCACTCGATGGAGTCCATAGGACTCCATCGAGTTCCCTTACTGCCGGTCACATGACCAGCCGGATCTTGCCTTGTGAGATCCGGCCAGTCCGCGTAGTGATATGCAGGGAGAGACTGGGGGGACTTTTTCCCCCAGTCTTTCCCTGCTCCCGCCGGACGGAGGAGGCGGTTGGAACCGCGGTCCTCGCCGCAGAACAGAGGGTGAGTATGCGCTTCTGTTTTTAATTTTTTTAGCCTGGTGTTAACAGATTCTGCAGAAACGGTATACTTGTTGTCTTCAGTTGTTTTTTTTTTTGTTTTTTTTTTCCCCTGCAGTGAATAACAAATGATACCGAAGGGGAGTGCTTCGTATCATTTGTTATTCACTGCAGGGGAAAATCGACTGAAGACAACAAGTATACCGGTGGTCTATGGGCACCTGAACACAACTGAAGACCCATAAAGGCAATTCATCCTAGAGCCTAGGACAGGCTCTGAAATATGTGAGTTGGATAACTGTTTCCTATTCCTTCTACACATCTGAATCTACATATTGCGCTATTTGTGTTTTTTTTCTCCTCTTTTGTAGAGACGTTTACACACTGTAAAGAGTGGATTCTAGGAGAATTCAGAAGAAACACAGATGGACATGTGTTTAATCATATATACCAGTTGTAACTGGTGCTCCGTTGATTGCTTATTCCATTACCACAACCTATCCATTTGAAATGGTATCCATCAACTTCCGGCACTTGGAGACATGTAAACATGGATATGAAAACATCCTACTAGTCCTGGATCATTACACCCGGTTCACACAGGCCAATGCCACAAAGAACAAAGCTGCCAAAACTGTAGTGGAGAAGATCTTTAATGATTTTGCACTCAAGTTTGGGTTCCCGAGCAAGATCCACCATGATTTAGGAAAATAGTTTGAGAATCAGATGTTGTCAAGGCTCAAAGAACTCTGTGGAGTCCGTGGTTCTCATACACCCCCATATTGTCACATTCGGCGGTACCAAGCTTGCGCCGTCGTACGGCCCTGGTACAGGTGAAAGCCCCTATATGCAGAGACACCAGTCTAGGTAGCAATAACAAGACAGATCCACACAGCACTATATATATATGTATATAAGCACAAGGTAAAGTGGAGACCTCTGCATGGCTATACCGCAGCAGCCCTGATCTGACATGCCGGTCTTTAAAGATAGCCGGATCTAATCTGGATGAAGAAAGCCGTGCAAAGTCTTATGATAAACACAGGTTACAGGGTTTATTTGAAACCGTACAAATAAGGATAATACAAAAACATGGTCAAAGAGAGAAGCCAGGTGTCAGGGATCAGTACATCTGTGTGCAAATAAACATTACCTGCATGTGTTTTATGCCTGAAAAGTGCTTCCCTCAGTCCAATACAGCACTGAAAGGGGTTAACCATTAAAACACCAAACACTCACCACAACTTCCTGCCTGTCAATAGAAGAGTCACTTCCCCTATGCAACTTGACTATGCATTGAGAGTCAAACCCGGATACTGTGCTGACCTGTCTTATGCTATACCGTGTACCAGACCACCTGCATTGCCCACTGACTCTGCCTTCTTGCTGCCAGCCACTGAACTACAGACCGTCTGACTACTCTCCATGGATTACGCTCATGCACCGCACTATGAATACTTTCCTGTAGAACCCTGCCTACTCCAAGGTACCATCAGCATATCCCTATGCTAAAGGCTCAAACCCCCTGAACTTGGGTGACACCCTGACACCAGGTCAGAACCAGAGAATATACCTTATCCAGAAGCTAGGGTACAGAGCCAGAAGAAACGTCAGACAAGCCAGAAGATATCGTAACCAGGTAATCAGAATAGAATATACATAGAAAACAAAACCACAGCAAGGACAAACTATGAACTAAATAACATAGGGAAAACTAGAAATAAATCAGGAACACAATTAACAGATAGACAGAGGGGGAAACAGTACCAGAGGTTAATGAAAACAAAATACAAATGCAACAGGAACCTAATTGCAGACATCTCTCAGAAACACACACAGGAAATGTGAAATGACAGAGCATTGCCTTATGGGTGCATTGCCCTCTTATGTGAAGTGAATTAGGACAAGGGGAACAGGAGGGCTGGGAGCACAGAACACATTAAGCCCTGAGCAGGAATAGCAAACAGAAACACAAGGCAAAAACAGGTTTATACATAAAACAGAGGACAGGGGAACAGTGCTGGAAATGTGGAATGTGACACATATCACCCTCAAGGAAATGGCAAAGTTGAAAGGTTCAACAGGACACTGCTATCCATGTTGAGAACTCTGGCATTAAAAGAGAAGACAGAGTGACTTCTGTTTTTTTCAGCCATCAGAGCTGGTCGCAATTAACACCAGCTCAGAGCAGGGCTTGAGTTGGGCACGCGGGTGGACCTAGATCCTCGTCAGTGACAGTGACCGGAGGGATCGCATGGTGACCAGGACCACAGCAGCCGAGACTCTGCAGCATCCTCTCGGAGCAAGAA
Source organism: Leptobrachium leishanense (assembly GCA_009667805.1). Lineage (NCBI taxonomy): Eukaryota > Metazoa > Chordata > Amphibia > Anura > Megophryidae > Leptobrachium > Leptobrachium leishanense. The sequence continues at coordinate 44,105 of RXON01000141.1, read as the reverse complement.
CCAGGGAGCGGGGCCCATCGAGCTGCCAGGCGCCACGTGCTGGAAGTATTACATCCCTCCAGGGGTGTGGCGGTGGATGTTACTCGGGGGTCACGGGTGACAAATACTCCACGCCTGGGTGCCAAAATCCACTTGCCACTATGCCTATTCCCTGAACCCCTCTTTCATACTAACGTCCGAGACCGGGAAGAGGCCTGGTGATCACGCGGTCCCCATTTTGGACCGTGGGCCTACATTGCGGAACACACAAACACTCTTATCTCCATTCTGGCATCATGTCTGAGCTTCTCTTCCCTGTCCTTATACGCTACCAAGTCATTTCCCCCAAGAGTGATCGAGACTTAGGGTCACTGGGGCCAAGGAGACCTGATCTCTGCCAAACGGTAACAAAAAAAAAAAGGACGCCCACAGACAGAAACTTGTCAAACGCAGTTAAAAATGCAAGAGAAAGGAAATATATATTTAAAAAAATTAAATAAAGCAAAAAAAAAAACAGAAAAAGGGAAAAAAACAAAATAACACATAAAGGGGAGAAAACCGAAACTCAGAAACTACAAAACAACGAGCAATAAGGTGGAGAAGAACATACAATTATTGTCCTAATATGAGCTGTATTACAAATTTTTTCAAATTTTTAATTAAAGGACTTGTCCTAATTTTTTTGGATCTCAATTGGGAGACCCACAACATTCGCACTGTTTCCTCATGGATAAATTCGTAGCTAAGCAGACTGTTAAAAAGCAAAATTCTAAATCAATTAAAATGATGAAAAAAACCTCTCCTTTGAACTCTCTTCCACTGTCTCGTCTATTGTCCAACCCTTATTTGGACGACAACTTTGCTCTCCAAGAATCTCTTCCGCTGCAAGAAACGCAAGCGTCAGCGACGGTGATGGCCAAGGAGGTCGCTGCACTTCTCACTCCACTGTTTGAAACTCAATTCCAAACCCGTTAGGTTAGTGTGTTAGACCACACACTCCAATTATTGCAATCTCACTCAGCTAAAATTTAAGAGCTTGAGACACGCCAATCTACAACAGAAGACACTCTTAACTCTTTGCAATCTACAGTCCAAGAGCAACGATCCACGATTGTACTACTACAAGATAAGCTGGAGGACCTTGAAAACCGAAGCAGACGTAATAATTTGCGGTTTATTGGGATCCCGGAATCGGTCAGGGCTCCTGATCTTCTACCTCTCCTCCAAGACTGGCTTCCCTCTGCATTGGCCATTTCTGCAAATGTGACATCTAAAATACAGATTGAGAGAGCACACAGGCTAGGAGCAACAAAGCCGGCGGATAATTCTAGACCTAGACCAATTATTGTGTGATTTTTGAACTTCCAAGATGCAGTGAAGATTTTAGTAGCATCCAAAAAAAAACCTACTCTTCTGTATCAACAACATAAAATTCAGATTTTCCAGGACTACTCCGCCCAGGTCACACTTAAACGCAAAGCCTTTGCCCAGCTGTGCTCGGCACTTTACAGTAAAGGTAAAATTTGCTCTACCTTGCCCCGCAACACTTCGTCTTCAAATTGGTGGCAGGTCTCTCACTACGACCTTTGCTAGTGAGGCAGATTTATTTCTCAACCACGTATTGCCAGACTGGGAGAATGGTCAACCACCCCTGATGTCTCCGGAAACTGCCTCCTAAAATCCGAGCTGTTTCTCATCTGGGGATCTGTGATTTTCTTCTGGAACGACTGTATATAGTTACTTTATTTTGGTTTAATTTTGACTGTCAGGACTTTATTTTATCTTTTCTACAAAGGGAAATTTTCCTTGGCTCGAGCTGGGACCAAGGCCCCTCCTTTGCTGTCTTCATCTCCCATTCCATACTCAATTTTCGTGCTGGTATTGGATAAATCGCCTGCTGATGTTACTACAAAGGTTCAGTCTCTTGACGCACTTCAATTCTTATCCTGGAATGTCAATGGAGCCAATACACCCGTTAAAAGTAAAAAAATATTAACCTATCTGACTCATAAACGTCCCAATGTCACACTACTTCAGGAAACTCACTGGTCCATGAACTCTACTTCTGCTTTTAAAGCCAAGTGGATTCAAGACTGTATCGCGGCTAATTATAGCTCCAAGAAGAGGGCCGTAGTGATTCTTCTTCACTCTTCGTTGTCTTATACAGTTGAGTCATGTATATGTGGTACAGAGGGACGATATATCTTCCTTCATCTAACCATCCAAAATGTGAAATATTGTATTGTGAATGTCCTGCGCCTAACAGTCCTAATGATGCATTTTATTTCAGGTTCAATCAACTCCTCTTGGATATGTCTACTCCAAATTTGATACTGGGTGGTGATTTTAATAATGTACTTAATCAATCTTTGGATAGATCAGGATTGGCTACAACTACTCCACGTGTCATTGCTCAGGGACTCCAAACCCTAGTTTCTACATTAAATCTTCATGACACATGGAGAGTAATGCATCCTTTAGTGAGAGATTATACTTTTCGCTCACCAGTCCATGATACACATTCTCGAATTGACATGTTTTTGATGAGTACTTCTTTGCTTCCCACATTGGTTAGTGCTGACATTGAACCAATATCGTTGTCTGATCACGCCCCAGTGAGACTAGGGGTATAGCTTCCTCCCAATCGTAAACACTATCCCCATTGGTCGTTCCCATCTCAATTTTCCACCACACCCTCCTTTCGTCTTCACTTACAAACTAGCTGGGCAAATTATGTAGATGATAATTTGAGTCATTTGGACCAGCCTAGTCTATTCTGGGCGGCCTCCAAACCAGTCCTTCGGGGGCACATTATAGCTTATAAACCTTATAAACAATGGAAAGACACTCTGACATTACTAGACTCAACTTTACAGACAGCGCACATTGCGTATAAGCAACATCCAACTGCAGAAATTATGTCCTTTACTCCCAGGCTAAACAACAACTAGAAACTATTATACACACCAAAGCGCAGGAGCATTGTGATTTTTCAATCCCAATTTTTTTATCGCTGGGGTGGCCGGTCGAGTAAACTCTTGGTACGTATGGCTAACCCTAGACATAAATGCCAGCCTATTACACGTCTCTCTACGAGAGACGGAGCGCCTGTTTCTTCCCCTGACCATATTAATGATCTATTTTACGAATTGTTTTTAGCTCGATTTCAGACGCCACAAGATGATGTGGATGAGCCTTTCTTGAGGCTCATCCAGCACCTCGTCTCAAACCAAATCAGAGGGAGCTTTTGGAAGGCCCTATCACGGAACGAGAGGTGGGTGACGCTATAACCGCTTTTAAGTCTGGAAAGTCGGCAGGTCCGGATGGCTTCACAGCGGACTACTACAAAATTTTGAAAACCGAAATTTGTCTGATACTTACAACCATGTTCAAAGATATATATGTCTCTCGTAGCCCTATTGACTCCTTCAATGCATCTCGCACAATCCTAATTCCCAAGCCTGATAAACCCTCTGATAGTATGTCCTCCTAGCGTGCAATTTCTCTACTCAACACTGATTACAAACGTCTCACTACCATTCTGGCCTCCAGACTTCAATCCTTCCTTCCGGACCTATTGACCCACCACCAATTAGGCTTTGTACATGGTTGACATTCAGTAGTGGGGATTCGACGGACGGTGGCAGCGGTGCTGGGTGCTCGTTCTGCCCTCCGAGGTAGTCATCCGGCACTGCTTAGTTTGGACCTTGAGCAGGCATTCGATTTTGTTTCTTGGGCACATTTATTTCGCATACTGCATCATCGTTGTTTCGGTCAGATGTTTACCGATTTTACCCGCAACATAAATAGATATCCTGCTTCGTGTATTGTAACGAATGGACAGGACTTGCCCTACTTTATGTTGGGTAGAGGAGTGCGACAAGGCTGCCCACTCTCGCCACTCTTGTTTGACATAGCTTTAGATCCCTTATTGCGCACCATAGAACATTCTCCCGCTTTTCGAGGCATATTCGTGGGTGAGATTCCATTGAAAGTTTCATCTTTTGTTGATGATTTGCTCCTGTTCACTGAAAATTTGCCAGTAGCATTGCCCTCCCTGTTTCGCCTTCTGTGTCAATTTCAGGAAATCTCAGGGTTGGGGGGGAATTGGGCAAAATCCACGGCTCTCTATCTTTTAATACCTCCCCACCTCAGTTACCTGCACACATTTGTAACGACTGAGGGGGACCTGACTAGACATGGACAGGAGAGTGTGAGCTATTTTGCAGTGACTAGACATGAACAGACATAAACTTAGAGTAAATAAAGGAATTTATTTACAACACTAAGTAAAAGAGGAATCAATATAAACAGACAGAAGATCCAGAACTAAATACACATGAAACTAGAGACCAGGAAACTTAGCAAAACATAAGCAGAAAGGGAAACAGACCTGAACTAAATATACAAAGAAATACTAGACTATACTTGAGAAATGATACAAGAGCATAGAAAACAAAAAGCAGGATCAAGATCAGAATGAGGCTAAAACTCAAATAGGAAAACAAAACAGACTAGACCAGAACATGAATAAACTAGAGGCTAGAATCAGAAACAGTACCTATCACAATGAGCTCCAGAAACAAATGAGGCAGCGTCCTTCTTTGGGCGCTGCCTGCTTTTAAGTACAATGAGTCAATAATCAATTGAGTCCAGGTGTGAATCCACAGCTTGAAGTCCAAAAAAGAAAAAGAAAGTTCTGAAGAGCAATGTGAACCTCCGCCAGAGGGTAGCCAGAGACCCAGAACGTAACAACATTCCGCTTAAGAGCACTACAACTTCATTGAAATACTTGGGAGTACACATTCCATCAGACCTAAACCACCTATATAATCTTAATGTCCCACCACTTCTCAAATTGGTGATAAGTGATTTTAATAGATGCATAATCTTCCACTATCTCTTTATGGTAGAGTTAATCTCTATAAAATGATTACCTTTCCAAAACTCCTATACCCGTTCCATTTATATTACAGATACTTTTGACACCTATAGATGAAAAATTGTTAAATACGGCCCTTCGTAAATTCTTATGGAAGGGCTCAGTAGTGCGTCTCAGTTTTATGAAACTCTATCACCTTAAATTTCGGGGGTGGGGGGTTAATCTGCCTAATCTGCAAGACTATAATTTGGAGGCACAATGTAGGCATGCGGTGGACTGGATTAAAAACAACTCTAAATTTTCTGATGTCCAATTAGACGCAGCTTGGTACCCCACGCATTCTCTCCCATTTTTACTGCACTGTCTTTTAACCCTTTTGCTGCTGAGGCATTTCACGCCTCTGTGCTGAGCTCAATTTTACCTGTTTCGCTCATCATGTTTAAACGCGTTTTGAAGCCTTATTTTAGTATATGACCCAGACATATTATATATCGTTCTTTCCGGCAGACTCGGCAGATTCATAATATGTCATTATTATATGTATGCCCTGTCTGTATAATATAACAAAAAATGCAATGAAATTAGAATTTTCAATAATTCACAACGTGTAAAGTGTTTTTTTCCACATTTTAACATGCGAACAATTGCGGTTATATTTTGTATGGGGTGCGCCTGTTAAAAAAATTAGAAATGGGGTCTCGTTACATTTTTTTTGGGGAGAAAATTACACGATTTTTAACAAACGCACCCCAAACAAAAATCGTTAGTGCAGCATCATTGTTCACATTATAATTGAAATGGGAACAATATTGCTGCATTAACAAAACAAAAAAAATTGTTTATTTTTTTAAATATTTTCTTATTTTTATTCATTTTTAAAAAAAACATTCTACATGGTCATGTTTGGTATCGTTGGAAAGGCCATGCTCTTGCCATCCAATGATATCAAACATTAACCCCTAGCTGCCACGGATCAGGAGATAGAGGGTTCATTGGAACCCCCTATCTCCACCATTGCTGGCAGCTAGGGATTAACTCCAGGATTGGCATCATCGTGCTATGCACAATGATGCCAGTCGTCAGGGGGAGTTCCCGGAGGCTTGGCCAACATCCAAGATGTCGGCCAGCTCCGGGAGAGGATCATGATCCGGCGCTTTTCGGCACCGAATCGTGATGCGGCTCCCCAGAGGAGCAGGCTGTGCCCTTCCAAACGGTGCCTGCCTTAACCCTGTGGCCCCCGGTGATTGGGAGGGAGAGAGGTCCGAAGGACCTCCCCCTCCCTTTCAGACACCTCCTCCGCACTCGCGGGGGGGAGCCTGAATTAGATGTCATCGCGCCGCCGCAATGACATCTAATGGCCCTGCCGGGGTCCCTGAGTGCCGGGCTGACATCCAAGATGTCAGCCCGCACCAGGGGGGCCAGCAATCAGACGGAATCCCGGCTGATTGCTGCCTCCTGTGCTAGGACGCACTCAGCACGTCCGTAGCACAGGAGAACCACTTGGCTGGACGCGCTGAGCGTGTCCATAGCAGCCAAGTGGTTAATGATATCCCTACGACGATAACTTCAAACCCCATAATTACAGTTACTATTAAAGCATGGAAACTATCCCGTATTAAAATGAACGCAAGCCCTACGTCGTCTCTTTTTCTACCATTGACGGGAAATCCACCATTTGGTCAAGATTCGACACACTCGCCGTTTGCAGAGTGGTCTAGGGGTGGATTACGACTCTTGCATCAGATATTAGACCCCTCTACGAATGCAATTATCCCACTTAACACTCTTCGAGTAAAATTCCCTTTACTTTCCTTTCCTTGGTTTGCATATTTTCAGTTACGATCGTACCTATCAAATTTGTTAATGCCATGTGATTACTTACCACTGGAAAAACCTGGGGAGGCCGCAGTCCAGCCAAAGATAAAGAAAAATGATCCCCTGATGAAGAAAAGTGAAGCAAAGAAAAAGGAACAGCCTCAATATAACCTGGATAGTGATTCAGAGGAAGATTACCAACTGGTATACACATTCAAGTAGTGAAGAATTCTGGAAATGAAGACTCAGTTCTCAACCCGAAAGTTTTCCAACCCCACATCATCCAACAGTCAAATGAATCCCTACCGCCAGCTGATGAAGAGGGATCAATACCATTTAATGAAGATTTACACAATGACAGACACAGTGAATCTGAAGATCAAGTTCATCAGCCAACATTTGAAACCAAACATTTGAAACAATATGTGGGTAAAACTTATCAACAACTACGTCGATGGATTTTACAGCACGTAGGCAGTATCACGAATGGAACTGATACACCAGTTTCGAGACATGTACATGTTTATCACGAGGGAAATGCATCCTGTTTGTGTTTTCATGTCATCGAACGAATGGAATTGGGTTCTAGAAAAGGAGACTTTGACCTTTGGTTACGACAGAATGAAGCTAGCTGGATCTTCAGATTGGGCACCCAATATGGCCTAAATGAGGAATTAAATTATACCTCCTTCTTGTAAATGTATACATATTTCACTCAGTATATTAGACATAGGTTCAGGACATCACCTTACAGGACATTCCATACTAAAGGAATGTGGCAACAGGCTGAATACTATTGTTAACCACCGGGGCTCATTTTGAGTAGTACATGTAAACCGCAATCTTTGTTTACAGCTGGTAGCACATTTACGCAATCTAACATCAATCTTAGTTTTGTGCATGTGCTTTACTATTTTGTCTACAGCAAACAGCACATGTAAATTGCAATTTTATTGAGACGGTGTGTGCTCTCAATATTTTGGTTTTAATAAATTATCTGTGGTTGGAGCCACTATTGCAGTGACACGCAGGATAAGAATTGTGTCAGAAATTTATTTGAGCCGCGCACTTTCTGTTATGGAATGACTGAGTAGTGTCTATTTTATTATCCAGTGGCCCAACTTGAAGTGTGAGTTCAGCATTGTTTGTTTTTACTATCAGGTTATATAATTTTTTGCACTGTGTAGTCTCTGTAGTGTGTGTAATTTTAAATGATACATTACAATAAAGGTATATCTGATTGAGATATTTTTTCTTTTATGTGAATCAGTGTGATCCTTGGTGTTTCTGTTTGGATTATCCCCTAATTTTGCCTAAAGGACTTTTGTTTCTCCCAAAGACTTCCACAGTCATTCATATGGACTCCTGCTGAACCTGTACCAAAACCCCTTTGTTGCCACTTCCACCATAGACCCTCTGCTTTCTGTTTATCTGTCCCTGTGTCCTACAATCTGCCTTTTGTATAACCTGTGTCTCAGTAAGTACATGTCTAGTTCATGTCATGCCTCTCTGTATTTAGCCTGTGTCTAGTTCATGTCATGCCTCTCTGTATTTAGCCTGTGTCTAGTTCATGTCATGCCTCTCTGTATTTAGCCTGTGTCCAGGGGCGGACTGACCCATCGGGCACTTCGCACTGCCCAATGGCCCCAGGGTTGGTAGGGGACCACTTTGGGCAGGTACAGTGGGCCCCTGCCATTGTCCCTCAGCTCCAGGAAGTAACCAGATCTGAAACAGCAGCCATGGCACTGAATCCTGTATTGTCTCTTGCATTTGCTGCAAACTGGACTCACCCGCTCACCACACCTGACAGAATGCTGAAGTCAATTAATGAGTCCGTAGTAATGCAGGCATTCCTGGCATCTGTAACTAAAGCTGTGCAAGATTTCCTGCAGCAATTGAACATTCTGCTTGCTAACATTCTGATCCTGTAATCTATGTGTTTTTAGATGTTCAACAATCCTTTCCTTTAACATGGTTTCCATTAATTTCCCCACTACTGACTGAGTCTTTACTAAAATTAGTGGCTTGTTTGGGTAGACGCACTGGAAAATGTGATATGTAATGCGAGCCAGCACCGCAGTAGTAGCACAGTTGTAAGGTTTACCTCTTTAGGTGTTCCTCTGTAGACAAGGGTTGTTTGCCTTTAAACTTTGGAGGGGAAGTGCACACCTTGGTTAAGGTTCCATTTAACCCTTGCTGTTGCAAGGGTTAAATGGAACCTTAACCAAGGTGTGCACTTCCCCTCCAAAGTTTAAAGGCAAACAACCCTTGTCTACAGAGGAACACCTAAAGAGGTAAACCTTACAACTGTGCTACTACTGCGGTGCTGGCTCGCATTACATATCACATTTTCCAGTGCGTCTACCCAAACAAGCCACTAATTTTAGTAAAGACTCAGTCAGTAGTGGGGAAATTAATGGAAACCATGTTAAAGGAAAGGATTGTTGAACATCTAAAAACACATAGATTACAGGATCAGAAACAACATGGGTTTACCTCAGGGAGATCATGCCAAACTAATCTTATTGATTTTTTTTGATTGGGTAACAAAAATAATAGACACAGGTGGTGCAGTAGACATTGCGTATTTAGATTTCAGTAAGGCTTTTGATACTGTTCCACATAGAAGGCTTATCAATAAATTGCAATCTTTGAGCTTGGATTCCAATATTGTTGAATGGATTAGGCAGTGGCTGAGTGACAGGCAACAGAGGGTTGTGGTAAATGGAGTTTATTCGGCGCAAGGTCTTGTTACCAGTGGGGTACCTCAGGGGTCAGTACTTGGACCCATTCTCTTTAATATTTTTATTAATGATATTGCAGAAGGTATTAATGGAAAAGTATGTCTTTTTGCTGATGACACAAAGATTTGCAACAGGGTTGACGTTTCTGGAGGGATCAGCCAAATGACAAATGATTTAGGTAAACTAAAAAAATGGTCGGAACTGTGGCAATTGAGTTTTAAAGTGGATAAGTGCAAGATAATGCACCTGGGACATAAAAACCCAAGGGCTGAATATAGAATATTTGATACAGTCCTAACCTCAACATCTGAGGAAAGGGATTTAGGGGTTATTATTTCAGAGGATCTGAGGGTAAGTAGTCAATGTAATAGAGCAGCAGGAAATGCTAGCAGAATGCTTGGTTGTGTAGGGAGAGGTATTAGCAGTAGGAAAAGGGAAGTGCTCATGCCACTGTACAGAGCACTGGTGAGACCTCACTTGGAGTACTGTGTGCAGTACTGGAGACCGTATCTCCAGAAGGATATAGACATCTTAGAGAGAGTTCAGAGAAGGGCTACTAAAATGGTGTACGGCTTGAAGGAGAAAAGTTACTAGGAAAGGCTTAATGATCTTAACATGTATAGCTTGGAAAAAAGACGAGACAGAGGAGATATGATAGAAACATTTAAATATGTAAAGGGAATCCACAAGGTAGAGGAAGGGAGTATATTTAAAAGGAAACAAAGTAGCAAAACAAGAGGACATAGTCTTAGATTAGAGGGGCAAAGGTTTAAAAGTAACATCAGGAAGCATTATTTTACTGAGAGGGTGGTGGATACATGGAACAGCCTTCCAGTTGAAGTGGTAGAGGCCAAAACAGTAATTGAATTTAAGCAGGCATGAGATAGGCATAAGGCTATCCTAAACAAAAGATAAATCCAGCTAAAGTATCCATGTAATTGGGCAGACTAGATGGGCCGAAAGGTTCTTATCTGCCAACATTTTCTATGTTTCTATGTTTCTATGCTACAGTGCCTCTGTCGCTGCAGAACCAGGCTACTGTTGCTGCCACACAGAGCCAAGCTGCTGCCACCTTTGGGCCGCAGAGCCAAACTGTTGCCGTGCAGAGCCAAGCTGCTGTTGTTGCCATGCAAAGCCAAGCTGCTGTAACCAACTCTGGCCAAGTCCCCATTCCTTTCAAGCCACTGTTGCTGCAGAACCAAGTTGCTGTTGCTGCTACACAGAGCCAAGCTGCTGCCACCTTCAGGCCGCAGAGTCAAGCTGCCACCGCCTTATCGCCACAGAGCCAAGCCGCTGTGGTTGCCATGCAGAGCCTAGCTGCTATCAGCAACTCTTGTCAAGTTCCTGTTCCTGTCAAACTGCTGTCATTGCAGAGCCAAGCTGCTACTGCTGTGACTGCCATCTCTGCTTTCCGCTGCTGGTAGCCCCCAGTTGCAGTTCTGCCAAGAAGGGCTTTGGAATTTGCCAAGGTCGACACGCCCATCCCTCACAGCAGACAGTGTAAACCTTCCCTTGGTCATGTTGTACGGCCAGTAAACCTAGAAACCTCCAAAGCTGCCCTTGTCATCCGGAGTGCAACCTTAGCGGGGGGTGTGAGGTCCCTCGCCGCAGACACCACAAAGGTCCTGATCTGGGTCTGCTCCATCCATGGAATGGGCCATTTTGTTTCTCCCAAAGACCTTCATATGGACTCCTGCTGACCCCTGTACCCCTGTTGCCACTTGCACCATAGACCCTTTGGTATCTGTGTATTATTATTCTTTATTTATAAAGCGCCAGCATATTCCGCAGCGCTGTACAATAGGCACAGTATAGACAGGGTTACAATACAATACATTGAACAACATTTGACAAACAGTACAGGAGGAGATGAGGGCCCTATTCCCATAGGAACTCACAATCTGTCCCTGTGTCCTGCAATCTGCCTTTTGTATAACCGGTGTCTCAGTAAGTACCTCCTGTGCCTAGTTCATGTCATGCCCCTCTGTATTTAGCCCGTGTCTAGTTTATACAGTTTCCTCCCAGTCTAGTTATCTGTTCTTTCTTTCTCAGTTCCTCTCCTATGTCAGCTCCTTTCATGTCTTGCTCCTGTGTCTAGTCATATTCTGTATCAGTTCTACTTCTGTATTTTGCTTTGCCCTGCCCATGTTAAATTAAAGGCAAAACTTGCTCTGCCACCTGTATTGTCTCCTGCATTTGCTGCAAACCGGACTCACCCGCTCACCACACCTGACAGTAAGAAGTGTAACTACCAGGTTTAGAATTTATTCCTGCGAATATATTTGTATATATTAGTAGTAGTTTCATTAAGAAACACAACTTCTAGACAGACAGTTTATAGAATACACACGCAAAAATGCACGCGCAACTCGTGAATTTTTGCGCGAAGCGTTAAACGTTAACGCGTGTAAATCAAGGCTGGTATTACAATCCTTGCGCATTTTTTTCATCCGTCAAAAAATAACGTGCATAAAACGGACATGCAAAAACACGCACGCATTAACATGCGGACTGTTTTTTCACGCGATTCAGCCAATCAGAATTAAGAACCAGAATTATCTCCCGTTAAGTTTTTGCGCCTGCCAAAATCAATCTGAGTATATATGCTGCAGCAATAATAAAAACACACACAACTTCTCCATTATATTGCTTTGGTATGAGTAGAATGTGTAACTATAGTTTGCTGTATTTTTTTTTTGGGCTGGTGTATTTGGGTTCGGCCATGTCGTTCAGATTTGCCATTAAGAAAAAAACATATGGTAGACACCAGCTACCCAATAACAACTTTATTTGGTGTACACTGAAAAGACCATTCCCGACCGTTTAAAAATCACATATAGAATGAAAAAATTAATCTCACCCAATAAAGGGATAAGTAGCCTAACCATGAACAATTGCCAGATGCTTCACATACACGGTACGAATACCATATGTCACGAAAATAGCATGTCCAATTACCATTGTATCTCCGTCCCAATGCATCGTATATGGACGATCTAGCAGATTCTGGCCTTTCCAATGATACCCAGCATGACCATATTCAGAGTAACATAAAATCATAAAAACTTAAATAAAAACGTGCACACACTGTTTATTATTTTTATTGTATTTTCCTGGGTTTATGGAAGTTAGAATCTTAAGGGTCTATTAATCTTTAGATCCTTTGCTTTTCGTCACATTTTGGGGAATTCATTACGCCAAAAATATGGTGAATTCCCTATTTAGTGAATGGTCAATGTAATTTGCTAAAATTGGAGTCCCTGAAGCAGCTATCAGACATTCAGCGAAAACCGCCGAATTACGGCGAATAAAATATTGAATTTAAGTATCAGGTTAGTACAACAAAAAGGTATCATTGCATCACATTACTCTGGGGTTTTGGAATCTTATTTATATATTCTTATTTAGGGCTCTCTCAGCTGGTGTGAGCTAACCCTAGCGTTGGCATTTTTTCCGTTAGCGCCAGTTTAATTCAATCTAGCACCTGACCAACAGATCGTTTGCCTCCCGCTACAAACGGGAAAAATCACTTAGTACGTCACTATTAGGGATTTGAAGCGCGAGCTTACTGTGCTTTCCACATCCTATACTTAACATGGGGAGCGCTTGAGATCTTTAGCGCTTTTGCAACTAACAAATAACTTTGTGCCTGCGCCAATTTTTTGAGGGAAGCTATTCACAGAATTTTACCTACTGCTAAACGCTGGTGCTAGCTACAATAAAAACAGCTCCTCGCCCAAAATTAACAGGCAATGTAAAGGAATGCAGCCAGTGGTGTCACTAGGGATGGTGTCACCCGGTGCGATAATTTATGGTGTCAAACCCCCCCCCCGGGTTTTACGGATTTTCTTTTTAAAATACTCTAATCAGTACTAAATCAGTACTCCCATATGCTCATGCACATCGCACATTACTGTGAGGTTTATTGCTGTTGAGCTCTCTCATATGCTCACACACAAATTTTGGTGAACTGCCAGCAAGTACGGTGCCTGTTCGAAGGCAGTGAAAGTAAAGGCACACGTGGATATATATTACCCCCAGCTCACATATGGATATATTGCCCCAGATCACAATTATCTATTGGCCCCAGCAGCTCACCCATGGATATATATTGACCCCAGCAGCTCACATATGGATATATTGCCCCAGCTCACATATGGATATATATATAGCCCCACCTCACATATGGATATATAATGCCCCAGCTCACATATGGATATATAGTGCCCCGGCTCACAAATGGATATATAGTGCCCCAGCTCACATATTGATATATAGTGCCCAGCTCACATATGGATATATGATGCCCCAGATCACATATTGACATATAGTGTCCCAGCTCACATATGGACATATAGTGCCCCCAGCTCACATATGGACATATAGTGCCCCAGCTCGCATATGGATATATAGCGTCCCAGCTCACATATGGATATATAGTGCCCCAGATCACATATGGATATATATTGCCCCAGATCACATATGGATATATAGTGCCCCAGCGCACCCATGGATATACAGTATAGGCCTCAGCTCACTGGATCCTCCCATCCGTGGTCCGCCTCACAGCATGCTTCTTCCTCCTGTTATGGACAAGAATATGTATCTGCTTTAATAATATTCAAAGGCTTAGAAAAATGCTCATTTAAGTAGTTAATATGTCTTTAAGAGCTGAATTAATAAAACTGTCTTTTCAGAGAGAATCAAACTGTATCTTGTGTAACTCTGCTGTTTCAACAAAATAGCTAACCACAAGTCATGAGGATTCCTATTTCGGTACCAGGAGCAGGGCGTGGGACATCCTGTATCCTGAAGCACGCTGTATCTGAAACAGGACTTCGCCCACACCCATGATGGTGAAAAATGGCTGACGTTTGTCAACGATGCAAAATACTTTGACATTTGGAATACGCTGATTTTGTTACTTTTGATTCTTCATTTAAATAAGCATATAGTTGCACCTTTTTATTGCTGACAATGATTAAAAATATTAGCTGACTCCCATATAGCTGATGACGCTCTAAATTGGCATATAAGCATGTATCAATCCTATGATTAAACAGGGAGAAGTCACTTGGCTTTGACCGAGAAAGACTACATAGACCTATCTTCGTTGTCTGTGTGATTTCTTTCAGTGCGCACTCGAATAACTGATTTCTCCACCAATTCGAACAGAGACTGGCATCCAATTGACTGATAAAGTCACAACACTCCCAGCACGCGCCGGCGCCAAAGGATGTTGCCCGGCCCCTCATTGAGATCCACCAGCTGCATTTTCGCGAGATCGCGGCTGGTGGACCTCAACGAGGGGCCGGGCAACATCCTTTGGCGCCGGCTGGGAGCAAAAAGCATGCTCGGCACTGCCTTTAGGGTGACACCAAAGACTTTCATTTTTGAACCGGCCGCCGTACTGCAGGTTACTAACTTCAAGTTAGTAACCTGCAGTGCGGCGGCCGGTTCATAAATCAAAGTCTTTGGTGTCACCCTAAGGGCAGGCGTCACCTGGTGCGGGCCGCACCCCCCGCCCCCACTGAATGCAGCACAGGTCTTCTCTTGGCCCCATAAACCATAGTAATGGATCTGGTCAGCAATGTCACTGCTGTTGCAGTAGACTATATTATAAATATATCCTTTATTGACATGTATCCTAATTCTAATATATTGTCTCATTTTAAACATTTTATGCTGGGGGTTATTCATAGTATGGAAGTGGTTAATTATTAGGGTGACTGTGTGGACCATGTTTAAAAGGACACATGGTCCTGGACTTGCCCTGAAACCTGTATTTATATGCTGCAGCAGGGAAGTTATTGTGGCTCACCTGGCCTTCCTTTTGGATCTATTAAATGCAGTGTAATGATTCTTTGTGCTGTCGGGAGGTATTTATCATGCAATGCCCATAAGCCTTAATTAATATATGTGTGCATATAAACATGGATAATACGGCCACCTTGGAGGATTTTAATAATGCAGGGGTGTGAGGGCTCTGCGCTGGATGTGTTCATACTTATACAACCTTGTGAGGGCAGAGAATAGGTATGGCCCGGCACTCTGCACTGTAAAAAAACAGTTGTATGCTGTACTCAACCGCATTAGCGCTGGGTCTCAGCCCAGGTCTTAGCGTTTCCCTAGCGTGTGCTAATTGACCTTGTGCATGGACTCCCGCGGACAAGGTGTTCTGTTAGTAGGTCATCAGTTTTAGCGACTCGTGCTAAATGTTTCCTTTAGCAACGGTGTTTTAGCTCACACCAGGTGATAGTTTTATTCAGTGGTATGATTTAGTGGCGAAAATTATTAGCGCCCCCCCGTTTTGACTGTGGTATCTTATGTGCCCCCCTAAATACTGTTCCTAGAGTCGCCACTGCTTTACATCAATATTGTCTGTGATTGATATCTTTCAATTTGCAAATTTTTCTGCAGTTGATATTATTATCTGGCAAACTCGATAGGTGTAATCCAATATTGTGCATACGCTACTTATACCAGAGCATTGATTTACTTTGCTTAACACTACATAAAGGGCATTGGACATGCTATTTTCGTGACATATGGTATTCATACCGTGTATGTGAAGCATCTTGCAATTGTTCACGGTTAGGCTACTTATCCCTTTTATTGGGTGAGATGAATTCTTTCATTTTTTCATTCTATATGTGATTTTTAAACGGTCGGGAATGGCCTTTTCAATGTACACCAAATAAAGTTGTTATTGGGTAGCTGGTGTCTACCATATGTTTTTTTCTTGACAAAGTTGGGTGACGCCTGTTCTAGACACTAGTGTGGATGATCCCCAGTGTTTCTACAGCAAATTTTTGTTAGATTTGCCATTAACACTAGCTTTTAGAGGTTGTTAAAATTATGCACGCAAACGCTGTGCGTTAAAAACTACGCATAGGTTGTAATACGATCCGCGTACCAGCGCACAAACACATTTGAGCTCACAATGTTAAGTATAGGATGCGCGCAGTACAGTATGCTCGCAAAGGGTTCACGCAGGTTCACCCGTGTTAGACGATTATTCGCGTTTGTTGAGCTGACTTTGTAATACGACGTTCTGCGCAAAGCGTTTTGCTTCTCGCGTTAATGCGTTTTTACCCTAATGTGGTAGTCTGGAAAAAAAATGGAAATGTCTGTTGACATAAAGTTTTGTGGGGGAGAGTGTGGCACTCTGTGTATTATACACAATGCACCCAAAAAGGAATACAGTATGGAGAATGAAGTATTAAGCATTCAAGAAGCATTTTTTTTCATTATTGACAAGAACAGCACTATTTACACCACCTAAGTGGATAGAATAAGCAATCACCCCCACCCCTACAAAAACGTGTGGTGAGTACTCCTGTACTAGGATTGAACCTGGAAAATATATGGACAGAAAGCAATACAAGAGAACCACCAGCTCTCTGACAACAATCAGGAGTGCTGTTATAAAATATAACCTTTATTGGTGAATTAAAACCAGCACTTATAGTAAGATAAACAATGGATTAAAAAATACACAAAAACACCATGACAACCGGGACCAAAGCACTGTACCAAATCCTGCAGCAAGGATAATGTGTAGGGAGGGAAAAATAGTTGGCGGTAGGCAAAAGGGAGAATGAGGAACAGTGGTAGATTGAAAAGGAAACCCTTAATAATCCTGGATACCTTACATCAAAAAATAAACCAACAACACCACCTCAATAATAGAGTAATGGGTGGACCAGTCAACCTACCAGAAATTCTATCAAGGCCTCACAATGTAACTGTCAGGATCGGGAGAAGGGGAGGCAGGAACCAGGTGTAGAAGTCAAGTGAAGAACAGATATCGAAAATCCAATACGAAGTCGAGGTTGAGCCGGGTCGGGGCAGGTAGCAATCAATTAATATCTGAGACAATCCGGAGTCAGTACACGGAGAATACAATAATAGTTTAGCAAGTAGATAATATGGTGCAGGTACTTGACTCTTCATGAGAAGCAACGCTGTGGCAATGATGGTCTGCAAGGTTTATGGGCAGGTGAAGTGGTCACGCCTCCCCGAACGGTGATGCCTCCGTATTGGTTCTCACTTGGGAGGAGAGCTCACCCCGGGGGTGATCCCAGCATCTGCCCATTAAGACCTCTGCGATGCCCCTCTGACTTGTCATAAGGAATCCCCATGGTCGGGGCAGCGCCACCGAGACCATTGCAGGCGTCTGCCGAGACCACAAGGTGGCACCAGGTGGGTTCCATGGTCGGCGGGCTCCGGAGGTGGGACGTGACAGCAACAAAGACTCCTTTATCCAAAAGCGGCATTGTGACTTGGTCCTATAAACCCACTAACTTTGTTGAACCAATGCTGGTGAGAGATTTTACTCCCCATAATAGTGAACGATCCGCAAGACAGAATGTTAAATGATCCAGGATCACAATTTACTTATACAACTTGTCAGTCACTTCTGCCCAAAATCAGTATTCAAATCCCCAATAGTGCAGTGTCAGCAAGCCGCTCAAACTGACCCTCACTTGTTAGATTTCTGTGCTGGCCCTACATAGAGGCTGCTAAACAAACAACATATTCAAATAAATAAAGACTCGACACGGACACCTGTTTCGCCAAACCTATATCGGGTTCATCGGGAGTCAAGGTATATACTGCAACTGGATCTCAAACCTTACTAGAATATAAGACCGTACAAATCCGTGTCACATGGGGTTGCTGGCCAATCAAGAAGTTTCGGCACACCCCCTCCAAATAAGGGGGAAGCATCGGGTAGCTCTGAAGTTGGTCAATATCCTTATAAAGGAATTGCTCATTGCAGACCAATCGTATGAATGAGATACCTCGTGGCCTAAAAGGGCCAATGCCAAAGCCACATATTTCCTCATACAAAACAATTTTGTTCGGTGCAAAGGTACTACACTTCGGTAATATAATCTGAGACAGGGAACCAGTGGAACGGGGAAAACTCCCATCACACGGGGCAGCCATATATGTGCCACTCTAACAACATAACCCTGCAAAGCTGCCACACATGCAGCACATATAATATGTTAGTGATGGATATGATCCCATAAAAAAGCTGGGCATAGAACAATCAGTATAACTGCTCTCTCGTACAAATACAACATAATGCTGCGAAAACCAAGTGTCATAATTGTAACATATATGATAACAAGAAGGCTAGAAATACCCTATTAAGCCAAAATGGTGATCTACCAATAACGCCACCAGAGTTCTCACTGTTGTATAATACATACACGAACCACAAAATTAAGATGTCACCAACCATATTATATGAACAGTGAAAAGGAGAAACCTTCATTAAGGCCAAAAGGGGACAAGGATTGTAATTGGTGAAACCACCAAAATTCCCTATGACGTAGTTTCAGATCGAAATCTCCCTTTCTTTGTGAGGGGGCCTCCATTTCCAGACCACAGAATTTTCGAACCCTCGCATTGTTATTATGGAACTGGGTCAAATGACTCTGAGACAGAGGTCTCCTGCGCTCTCTTAACTGAATAGACATGTTCCATTAGTCTTCGTTTCAAGGGGCGTACAGTCTTCCCAACCACAGTTACAGGAGATCAACTACACTACTCTTCCTGAATTAGTTGAAAAAGGAGCTAATCTCAAACTTAGATTTATTTTTGGGAGTCTGTAACAGTTTCCGATTGTTTCAAAATATAACTACACACCACACAATGACCACATTTATAAGTACCTCTCAGATCGCGAGAAAGCCAGGTAGAAATATTCTCCCGGCGAGTGGCAGAATAGTGGCTATGTAACATAGAAACATAGAAAATGTCGGCAGATAAGAACCTTTCGGCCCATCTAGTCTGCCCAATTACATGGATACTTTACCTGGATTTATCTTTTGTTTAGGTTAGCCTTATGCCTATCCCATGCCTGCTTAAATTCAATCACTGTTTTGGCGTCTACCACTTCAACTCGCAAATTACGGCTACGCCTCGCCGTCATGGAGGCTTTGACAGAAAGTACCTCAGGTAGTTGTGGATCAAACGTTAACAATGGCCAGTAGCGATCAAATACCTTCCTAATAGGGTGCCACCCTGCATTGAAGGTCCCGATACATCTAATTAATTTCTTAATTGTTTTTCACAATTGGCGAATAAGGTGTGTCACGGAATGGCCCAGCACCCTCAGCCAGGGGCGGTGCACACGGACATCAGTTTTGGCCAGGGACAGTTAGGTGCGGTGGCACGCACGGAGTTTGAACGTACTTTTTATTAGATGTGGTTATGTGTGGTGTGATACAGTGTTCCCCGTTGGTTTATTGCGTAATGTATTTTCCCTTTGTCTGCCTTGCCCGCCGCCATTTTTCCGATCATCTTGTGGCGCAGTTCGGAATTCTCGATTCGGAAAATGGCCGATTCGAACCATCCGGTTCGATCGTAAAATGGCCGATTCGGACCATCCGGTCCGAATCGGCGACTCCCCGAAGTGTAATGGCCAATGGGTCCTGGAGGGCGGGCAAGGAGTCCCATTGTATTGTAATTTTGTGTAAAGTTAATAAATGCTTGAGCTGTGCATAATAAAGGCAGATTTAGCAGTGCATCCAGCCTCGTCTGATGTGTTATCTCTCCGCCGTACTTTCTATTCTGAGAATCCCTCGAGGTCTCAGGGTGCGGTGTTCCAGACGATCCGAACCGAATCGAGCGCTCTGTGCCTGCATCGAGTATCAGGGCAGAGGCGCAGCGAGTGAGATTCGGTTCCCAGACTACCTGCCGGAGATCCGAACCGAAGGACGCGGCCGTGTACCGCGCTTCGGTATTGCGGTAAGATCCGAATTCTCCGCTGATCCCGCCAGACCCGAAACCCTCTCCAACCCCGATCCGAAACTCCATTCAACCCCGATCCGACCCTCCATCCATCCCCGATCCGAAAAGTCCGCCACCCAAGATACGAAGAGTCACCCGCCCCAGGTCGGAAACGTTTCCCGCATAAGATCCGAAACGTTTCCCCATAAGATCCGAACATTCCTCCGCGGCTGCCAGAGCCGATCTCCACAGACGTCCCACACCCGCAAGGTCAGTGAACCAGTTGCTCGGGACGCTGAGTGCCGTATGGCTCAGTGGTCGGACTGGTTCTAGGCAGGGGTCCCCTCCACCGCCCGCTAACCCTTCCCCAGGGTCACGCCAGGCCGCACGAGACGCCGAGTGCGCGCCACTCGGTAGTCGGGCCAGCGGTAAGCGACGGGGTCACGCAGATAGAGCACACCCGCAGGCGGAACAACATCTCCATTCCGTCATACTGGTGGCAGCGGTGGGATAGCTCTCTGCAGGCCCTAGGGGGACCCTCATCATGACCGGGTATAGTGCCTATAAGCGGGACGTCCTGCGTGGCATGCTGGAGAACCGGGGCGGTGTCCCGGGCTCCAAGAGCCGGGAGACCATGATGGAGGAATTGAAGAGGATGGATCAGGAGGCGGCGTTCGCAGCGTTGCCTGCTGACATAGCGCCGGCTACCGTCCCCGCAGAGCCCGAAGACAGCGACTTTTGCCGGAAGATGCGGGAGCGGATCTCCATGATGGGTCCGGCCCCATCGGAAGCGGAGCTGAGGAATCTGGGTCGGGAACTCGGCCAGGAAGAGGAGCGGGAGAGGGAGCGAGTGCACGAACTACGGCTGGCTGAAGTGCGAAGCCGGCGGAGTAGCCGTTCTCCGTCAGATCGTTACCCCGGGCGGAAAGTGCCGTTCCAGGCGTTCAAGGAGTTCCGGGAAGCCGAGGAGGAAATAGAAAGTTACCTCCAAGACTTTGAGCGCCTGTGCCGAGTGCATGAAGTGCACCGTGCCGACTGGGTGAGGATCTTGGCGAGTAAGCTGACCGGTCGGGCCGCCGAGGCCTATCGCACGGTGCCGGACGAAGAGGCCACCAGTTACTCACACGTCAAGCAGGCGCTGCTGAGCAGATTTGCCGTGACCCCCGAAGCCAGCCGGATGAAGTTCCGGAATTCCCGCCGGCCCAGCGGCGCCACTCACGTGGAGTGGGCCCATCGGTTGCAGAGGGACTTGCGCACCTGGCTCTCGGGAAGCCAAGTGGAGACGGTAACAGAGATTACCCAACTGCTGCTGCTCGAGCAGTTTTTCGAGCACACCCCCTCCGCTATCCGGGAGTGGGTGCGCGACAAGAAACCCCATACAGTGCAACAAGCGGCCACCTGGGCCGACGAGTATACGGACACCCGGAAGCTGTCGGGGGGAGAGCGGACCTTGGCCGGCCGCCCAGCTTTACCCGCCCCACCACCTCCACCACCCCCACCACCAGCGGTCCGGGCGCCGGTAGCACGGCCCCCCAGCCGGCCCACCAACATGGCTAACGTCCGATGCTACGGGTGCAACCAGGAGGGGCACTACAAGCAATATTGCCCCAACCGACCGGAGTTGACCCGGCCGGCCGGCAGGGCATCGCCGGCGGCCCATTGCTGCGACGCCGGAGCTCCGTGGCCGGAGGCCCCGGAGGAATGGGAGCAGTTGCATGAGGCCGACCCCGTGCAAGCCGCCGCGGACGACAACCGCCGGCACCACCGCCAGGCGGTGTGGATAAACGGGCGGCCCGCTGAGGGGCTGCGGGACTCCGGGGCTACCATCACCCTGGTCCGGCCTCACTTGGTTCCGCCGAGCGACCGCCTGCAAAGCACTGTTGCAGTACGGGTGGCGGGAGGAAAAGTGCTCCGGCTCGAGACGGCCCGGGTGCACCTGGACTGGGGGAACGGGGAGAAGGAGGTGAGGGTGGGGTTGTTGAGGCAACTGCCGGCCGAGGTGCTCCTGGGTAACGACCTGGGACAGCTCATTTCCGCTTACTCCACAGATGCAGCTACCCCGGTAACCACTAGGCAACAGAGCCGACGTCACGACAGGGGCGCTCCGAATGGGACCCAGGTGAGACCTCCACCAAAACCGTCCCGACCACCCAAACCCCCCGAACCTCCCCGACCCCCCCGACCCCTCAACCCTTACCGGCCTCCGAGACCGCCATCACCTCTCATACCTCGACGGGACCCGATCCTTCCCCTCCCACCTGTCCTCCCTTCCCCGTGGAGTACCCCGGAGACGCTTCGCCACCAGACCCAGACCGACCCCACATTACAGGGCTACCGGGACCGAGCTGGTCAGGGCCTGGACGGCCAGGGAAAAGACAAGGTAGAGTGGGAGGATGGGTTGCTGTACCGTTACACCGTGAGGGAGGGGGCCAAGAAGAAGCAGGTCCCGCAGAAGCAGTTGGTGGTGCCTCAGGGCCCCAGGCAGGAGCTTCTGCGCTTGGCCCATGACATCCCCCTTTCAGGTCACTTAGGCCAGACGAAAACCCGGCACAGGTTGGCGCGCGCGTTTTTCTGGCCCCGCCTTAGCGAAGACACCCGCGACTATTGCCGCACCTGCCCAGTTTGCCAGAAAACTGGGAAGGCCGGGGATCACCCGAAGGCACCCTTGCGGCCCATGCCCATTATTCAGGAGCCCTTTAGCCGGGTGGCGGTTGACATCGTAGGGCCGTTGCCACGGCCCAGTGCCACCGGTAAGAGGTACATTCTTACCGTAGTGGATTATGCCACCCGGTACCCCGAGGCTGTGGCCTTGGCCAACATCCAGGCGGACACCGTAGCGGACGCGCTCCTCAGGGTGTTCACGAGGGTAGGGTTTCCCCGAGAAATCCTATCCGATCAGGGTACCCAGTTTACCGCTGAGCTCACCCAACAGCTCTGGCGTCTCTGTGGTGTTAGGGCGCTGCACAGCGCCCCGTATCACCCCCAGACAAATGGGCTGTGCGAGCGGTTCAATGGGACCCTGAAGCAGCTCATCCGGGCCTTTGTGCACGAGAACAGGGATTGGGAGAAGTATCTTCCCCACCTGCTGTTCGCCTACCGGGAGGTTCCTCAGGAATCCACCGGTTACTCCCCCTTTGAGCTGCTGTATGGGCGCCAGGTGCGAGGACCCCTGGATCTGGTTAGGGCTCAGTGGGAGGGGGCACCGGAGGAGGATGGGGTTCCTGTGGTGGAGTACGTCCTGAAGCTCCGGGAGCGCTTGGCGGAACTCGCGGGGTTCGTACAGGAGAACATGGAGACGGCCCAGGCTCAGCAGAAGGCGTGGTACGATCGCGCTGCGTGCAGTCGCTCGTTCTGCGTGGGGCAGAAGGTTCTGGTGTTAAAACCACAGCGGCAGAACAAGCTGCAGGCGGCCTGGCAAGGTCCCTACAAGGTGGTAACCCAGCTGGGGGATACCACCTATGTGGTGGTTAGCTGCGCAGACACCAGAATCCAGCGGACGTTCCACGTCAATATGCTGAAGGCCTTCCATGAGCGGCCGGAGACGGTGGACGCCATATGCGCGCCGGCTGCCGAGGAGATGGAACCGTTTCCGCTGGAAGAACTTCCGGGGGTAGCCAAGCAGCCTTCCGGGGTGGATCAGGTGCAGTTGGGGGAGGAGTTAGGACCCGAGAAACAGGCGCAGGCGCGGCAGCTGCTTCTCGCCTACCCGGGGGTTTTCTCGGCTCTCCCGGGATATACGGACCAGGCTGTCCATCAGGTGGACACGCCCGGCCAGAGACCACTCCGGCAGCCCGCATACCGGCTCCCGGAAGCGGTCCGCGAGTCCATGCGGGCCGAGATCCGGGAGATGTTGGAGCTGGGGGTCATTGAGCCGTCGGCCAGCCCATGGGCGTCGCCCGTGGTCCTGGTGCCCAAGAAGGACGGTACCACCAGGTTCTGCGTCGACTATCGGCGGATAAACGATTGTACCATTACGGACGCTTATCCGATGCCCCGAGTCGACGAGTTGCTAGACCAGATCTCCGGGGGTCATTTTCTGACCACGGTGGATCTGTGCAAGGGGTATTGGCAGATTCCCCTTGCCGAGGAGGCGACCCCGAAGTCGGCCTTCATCACCCCGTTCGGCTTGTACCAGTTTCGAGTCATGCCGTTCGGGATGAAGAACGCCCCTGCTACCTTCCAGCGGTTAATCGATCGCCTCCTCGATGGCCTCCAGGGGTTCGCTTGCGCATACCTGGATGACATAGCCATCTATAGCCAGACCTGGGAGGAACATCTGGATCATGTAGGGACTGTCCTGGGCCGGATTAGAGACGCCAACCTGACCCTGAAGCCGGAGAAATGTAAGGTGGGGATGGCCGAAGTGCAGTATCTGGGCCACCGGGTGGGGTGCGGGATACAGCGGCCAGAGCCCGCTAAGATAGAGGCTATCCTGGATTGGCCCACTCCTGTGACTAAAACTCAGGTTCTCGCCTTCCTGGGCACCGCGGGGTACTATAGAAAATTTGTACCCCATTACAGTGACCTGGCCAAACCCCTGACGGATCTGACAAAGAAATCCCTGCCCCGCCAAGTCCTGTGGTCCCCGGAGTGCGAACAGGCCTTTCGGCAATTGAAAGCCGCCCTGACCCAAGCTCCCCTGCTGGCAGCTCCCAACTATAATAAACGTTTTGTTGTTCACACAGACGCGTCCATGTTCGGACTGGGAGCTGACCTGAGTCAAGTGGGGGACGACGGGGGGATCATCCGGTGGCGTTCATTAGCCGGAAGCTGTTGCCACGAGAGGTGGGGTATGCTGCAGTGGAGAAGGAGTGCCTGGCCTTGGTCTGGGCCCTACGGAAGCTCCAACCTTATGTCTACGGTCGGTCCTTCACCGTGATGACCGACCATAACCCCTTGGTATGGCTCAACCGGGTGGCGGGGGAGAACGGCCGCCTGTTGCGGTGGAGCCTGGCTCTTCAACCCTTCAACTTTACAATCCAATATCGGCCCGGGTCGCAGAACGGTAACGCAGATGGGTTATCGCGACAGTCGGCCCGGGAACCAGGGGATTGGGGAGCCCCGACTACCTCGGTACGACCCGGTGGGGTCCAACCGAGTGCGTCGGACCTTGGGGAGGGGGAGGAGTGTCACGGAATGGCCCAGCACCCTCAGCCAGGGGCGGTGCACACGGACATCAGTTTTGGCCAGGGACAGTTAGGTGCGGTGGCACGCACGGAGTTTGAACGTACTTTTTATTAGATGTGGTTATGTGTGGTGTGATACAGTGTTCCCCGTTGGTTTATTGCGTAATGTATTTTCCCTTTGTCTGCCTTGCCCGCCGCCATTTTTCCGATCATCTTGTGGCGCAGTTCGGAATTCTCGATTCGGAAAATGGCCGATTCGAACCATCCGGTTCGGACCGTAAAATGGCCGATTCGGACCATCCGGTCCGAATCGGTGACTCCCCGAAGTGTAATGGCCAATGGGTCCTGGGAGGGCGGGCAAGGAGTCCCATTGTATTGTAATTTTGTGTAAAGTTAATAAATGCTTGAGCCGTGCATAATAAAGGCAGATTTAGCAGTGCATCCAGCCTCGTCTGATGTGTTATCTCTCCGCCGTACTTTCTATTCTGAGAATCCCTCGAGGTCTCAGGGTGCGGTGTTCCAGACGATCCGAACCGAATCGAGCGCTCTGTGCCTGCATCGAGTATCAGGGCAGAGGCGCAGCGAGTGAGATTCGGTTCCCAGACTACCTGCCGGAGATCCGAACCGAAGGACGCGGCCGTGTACCGCGCTTCGGTATTGCGGTAAGATCCGAATTCTCCGCTGATCCCGCCAGACCCGAAACCCTCTCCAACCCCGATCCGAAACTCCATTCAACCCCGATCCGACCCTCCATCCATCCCCGATCCGAAAAGTCCGCCACCCAAGATACGAAGAGTCACCCGCCCCAGGGTCGGAAACGTTTCCCGCATAAGATCCGAAACGTTTCCCCATAAGATCCGAACATTCCTCCGCGGCTGCCAGAGCCGATCTCCACAGACGTCCCACACCCGCAAGGTCAGTGAACCAGTTGCTCGGGACGCTGAGTGCCGTATGGCTCAGTGGTCGGACTGGTTCTAGGCAGGGGTCCCCTCCACCGCCCGCTAACCCTTCCCCAGGGTCACGCCAGGCCGCACGAGACGCCGAGTGCGCGCCACTCGGTAGTCGGGCCAGCGGTAAGCGACGGGGTCACGCAGATAGAGCACACCCGCAGGCGGAACAACATCTCCATTCCGTCATAAGGTGTCTCTCGAGGTTTCCAGTGCACGTTGAAACTCCATTTTGAGTCAGCAATTAGGATACCCTCTATCCTTAAAATCCTTCCTCAATGTTTTGGCCCTTTCCTTGAACTCCTCATCCGAGGAGCAAATCCTGCGTAAACATAGATATTGCCATGTCAGTATTCCCCTTGTCAGCGGAGTTGGGTGAAAGCTGTTGCAATGCAAAAGCTGCAGTCTCCTTTCGGAACAGAGTGGTGGTTAACTCTCCGGTATCAGTTTTTGCAATTTTGATGTCCAAAAAGTTAATCTCCTTTGACTGCATCTCGAAAGTGAATCTCAAATTCAAATCATTGCAGTTCAATATTTTAACAAATTCCTCAAATTCGGACTTTGTGCCCCTTCAGGCAATCAATATGTCATCAATTTAACGTGACCACATTTCAAACATAGAACTGTATACCCTTAAATTGTCACCAAAAACAATCTTCTCCTGCCATATCCCCAAGAAGAGGTTCGCATAGGAGCGTGCACAAGACGAACCCATGGCTGTACCCATAATCTGATGATAATATTGTAGGGAACTGCAAAGCTTCTAAATTCGATTTGAAATCGAATCGCTGGGTGAATTCGATTCAAATTCGATTTTGAGGAGTGATTCGAAATTTTTTCGAATCTGTAAGATCGCATGCAGCACGCCTCCCAGATGCACAGCACATGGCTGCACGTGGCTGGGAAGGAATGGCATGGCACGCTGCTAGGTGCTACCCACCTCAAGGTCCGTTCACAGTGTAGGCTGCGCTGGAAGCGGAAGGATCCAAAGTAAGGCAGCTGCAGTGCGAAGGGGAGCTGAGAGCTAGTCCTGCAGTGAAGTGTGGACGTAGTCAGAGGAGAGAGCTGCAAGCAGGCCTGAGTCTGACCCAATTTTTGGTGGTGAGTTAGTATACATATAAATTTAATTAATAACTATATCAGACAGGAGTTCAGTATCCCTGACCTGAGGAGTGTCACGATCACGTTTATATTGTGTTTCTTTTGCAGGAAACCAGATGAGAAGATGGCCGCCGGGGGGTACCCAGGGGGGCCCTGTTGAATATAAATTTTTATCCCTAGCTCTGTGGGAGATAATTATGGGTGTCTCACTCACTGTTCTCTGCTGCTCTGTCGGAGATAATTATGGGGTCACTCACTGCTGTCTGCTGCTCTGTGGGAGATAATTAATTATGGGGGTCACTCAATGCTGGCTGCTCTGTGGGAGATAATTAATTATGGGGGTCACTCACTGCTGCCTGCTCTGTGGGAGATAATTAATTAATTAATTATGAGGTCTCACTCACTGCTGTCTGCTGCTCTGTGGGAGATAATTAATTATGGGGGTCACTCACTGCTGCCTGCTCTGTGGGAGATAATTAATTAATTATGGGGTTCTCACTCCCTGCTGTTTGCTGCTCTGTGGGAGATAATTAATTATGGAGATCACTCACTGCTGCCTGCTCTGTGGGAGATAATTAATTATGGGGTCACTCACTGCTGTCTGCTCTGTGTGGGAGATAGTTGTTTAATAATATTATATGGGGGTCACTTTCTGCTCTGTGTGGGAGATAATCAATTATATGGGGTCCTGCTGCTCTGTGTGGGAGTGGAGATAATTATATTGGGGGCTGCTCTGTGTGGAAGATAATAAATTATATGAGGGCCTGCTCTGTGTGGGGAGATAATTAATTGTGAAAGGAACACTGTCTTGAATCACACCGTTATACAAGCTCCAACAATATAACAACACCTCTTTATTTCCCATTAATAAAGCCATTTTTTTTTATCAATTTAAATATTTTTTTGTAGACCAATCTGATCAAAAAAGTCATTCTTCAGGAAGACTGACCTGTGAGAGTGACGACTCACTCACACTGTCACACACAGTTCACAGAGGACGCTGAGGTGAGGTCGGGAGCCGACCGACTCGAGGACAGGCATAGTCAGTCCGTGTGAAGAGGACAACGGTGACGTGTTCGGAGGACAGAGGAGCGATCGGCAGACTGCCACCTGAGCTAAGTTGGGATGGTGATTGGTGAGTATAATATTTAATTATCAGTATCACGTTTATATTGTGCTTCTTTTGCAGAAAGCCAGGTGATGGAATGGATCTAATCATTGATTCATCGTCAACAGAAGATGAGAATGGCTGCGGGGGTGGGCCCAGGGGCTTAAAAGTAAAATCTGTATGACTATGAACTTACTAGTATGATTAATTTATATATTATTATTATACTGCAACAAGAGAAATAAATTATATAGGGGCCTGCTCTGTGTGGGAAATAATAAATTATATGGGGGCCTGGCTGCTCTGTGTGGGACTCAACATAAATTATATGTGAATGTGAAAAATTGTGAAAGGAACTCTTTGCACAGATATACAAGCTCCAACTTAGAATACCCCTTTATTTTCCCATTAATTAAGCCAACCTTTTTTTTAATCAATTTTTTTTTGTAGACCAATCAATGATCAAAATCATCAAATTCAAAATGTCATCTGTGAAAAATCATTTTGAAGTGAAGGAAGATTCCTTAACTTGCAAAGTATGCAAAAAAGCATTCTCATTGCGCTACTGGCACAACGTCCCATCTTTGGACTCACCTAGAAAGAAAGCATCCGTCCGTGTATCAACAGGCCAAGACCGATGATACAAAGAAGAAAACATTGATGTCAAAGGCACGTCATTCACAGCCAGCGACAGAAGGCCGTGCTATGAAAAAGCAGACTTGCATTTCAGCGTACAGTTTGACACTTGACGCATCTACTAAGAAAAAGTATGATGCAGCAGTTTTGAAGTTTATTGTAGCAGATGGCAGGCCACTTGAGATTGCAGCAGGAAGTGGATTGAAGAATTTGTGTTCAGTGTTAACTAGTGGCCCTCCCTCTCCCTCCCTCTCCCTCCCTTGTGTATAGAGATGCTGATGGGGCTGTGTATAGAGATGCTGTTTGTGTATAGAGATGCTGATGGGGTTGTGTATAGAGATGCTGTGTATAGAGATGCTGTGAGGCTGTGTATAGAGATGCTGTGAGGCTGTGTATAGAGATGCTGATGGGTTGTGTATAGAGATGCTGTGAGGCTGTGTATAGAGATGCTGTGAGGTTGTGTATAGAGATGCTGTGAGGCTGTGTATAGAGATGCTGTGAGGTTGTGTTTAGAGATGCTGATGGGGTTGTGTATAGAGATGCCTTGCATAGAGATACTGATGGGGTTGTGTATAGAGATGCTGTGAGGCTGTGTATAGAGATGCTGTGAGTTTGTGTATAGAGATGCTGTGAGGCTGTGTATAGAGATGCTGATGGGGCTGTGTATAAAGATGCCTTGCGGCGCCGAATTGCGGCCTAGCTCTGGTGGGGCCGCCATCTTGGATGGCGGCTCCACCCCCGGGTCCCCCCTCACTGCCTGATGTCCTCACGCATAGCGTGTTGACGTCAGATAGCCGGGGAACCCCTAGCTGCCCGGAATCCCCTGGTGGAGATAGAGGATTCATTTGAACCCCAATATCTCCAGAACTGTGGCAGCTAGGGGGTCATGGAGGGTGTCAATCGAAAGGCCTGAGCATGATACCCAACATGACCAGGTATAAAGTAAGAAATAAAAAAAAACATGTATTTTTTTTGTGTGTTATTTTTATTAATGCAGCAATATTGTTCACATTTCAATTATAATGTGAACAATGATGCTGCACTAATGATTTTTTTCTATGGGTGCGTTTGCTATAAATCACGTAATTCCCCCACAAAATGTAACAAGTCCCCATTTCTAATTTTTGTACAAGCGCACCCCATAGAAAACATAACCGCAAACGCTCATGTGCTAAAATGTGAAAAAAAAACACTTTACACACTGCAGATGATTAAAAATTCAATTTTTATTGAATTTTTTGTCATAATATACAGGCAGGACATAACGTATACATATAAAAATGATATATTATGAATCTGCGGAGTCTGACGGAAAGAACGATATCTAATATGTCTGGGTCATTTAATAAAATGTGGCTTCAAATCGCGTTTAAACATGATGAGTGAAAGCGGTAAAAATGAGCTGAGCACACAGCAGTGAAATGGAGGGTTAAGGGGTTAAACAGCAAATCATTTAGTAGAGAAATGAACACTTCTCAGAAGCACAGGTGTTGTTTGATACATGTTCAGATCAGGAGACACCACACCTGTTACTCTCAGTCTACAGACAATGTAACAAATTCATCAGACCAGACTAATTAAAAGCACATGTTATTTCCAAACACTAATTAACACCTGTTGTTTACACCGTTTGAGAACACAGGTCATTTAGAGGTGAGAATCTTTGCACGTAGACATTATTTGTTAATTCAATATCTAATAAACCGTTGCTTATAATATTCTGCAGTAAAGAGTCTCTTTATTTCTAGATTTTTTTGTATTTTTGAAGCATTTTTTTATACTGTTTTAAAAATTTTTTCGATCCGAACACGCTAACAAGTTCGAGGTTCGCGAACTTGTAAACGGCTAAAGTTCGAATCGAACTCCGAACTGATCGAACCGAACAGCTCATCCCTATCCATCACGTTTGATCACTGGAAGGCTGACAATAAGTCAAATTATTTGGTGCTTACAATACATTACATATCCGAGTCATTGTGGGTAATGCAATCCCGATGCTTATCTGTGGTCAACCTAGAGAATTTGGAAGCTGATGATACAGCGAGGAAAACTGCTGAAATAATTTCCAGCGAGTTTGCTAAGCATGGATTTGGTGAAGAGAAAATCCTATTTGCCACAACAGACACAACAAACACAATGCCTTGTACTGATAAAATCCTGGACATACAGTGGGATGGCTGTGCTGCACACATTTTGCAGCTGACTATACATGCAGCATTGGACGTTCAAAGAACAGTAAAAAATCTTCTAGTCTGTTTGCATTACATTGCTGTTTTTTTTTACTCTTCAACTGTGGGACAAGCTGTATTGACAAAATATCAAGTTGATAAGGGCTTACCAGAATCCAAACCACCACTTGACATTACAACGCGTTCCAATAGTACATATCTGCAGATGGATTGGGTTTCTAGAAATTACGAGTCAATTTCCTTGGCCCTCGTCGATTGTGCAATGAACAAAAAGTGCGCACGAAGTCCTCCACAACCACTTTCAACGCAGTTGCAAGATACGCTGAAGAATGCTCTCCCATTACTCAAACCAACAGAGGCTACAACAATTTTGAGTGCTGACACGCATGTAAGCGTTAGTTTGCTTATACCATGTATTTCGGTTCTAAAAGAAAAGCTTGCCAGTGCCACTCTTGCAACGCTTGGCATTCAATGCTTTCGAAATGAGCTTTTACGTAAACTGAATACGAGATTTGATTTGTCCAAAGACTACCTATTAATAGCCACTTTCATCAACCCCAGATTCAAAACTGCGTTATTCCCTGAATATCAAGTGACACAAGCAAAAGTTTACATTGAGAATATTGCACTGTCGTCATGTTCACCTTGGCCTACTACCAGCAATAGCTCCGGGTCACCTCAATCCAATGCCCAGACAAGTGCCAGCGATAGTGCCGTACAGTCTGAGTCAACTGTTATCGACAAGTCCAGTCATATAGGAAGCCTGCACTATTATGTGGGAAGAAATCCCACCAGACAATGAATAGTTGTCCTTAATAATGTATCATCCTTACTCAAATCTTTTCAACATGTCGCAAGCCTAAATCATGTGGTATACAAGAATACAATGACTCTACATTCAGACTACATAATAGACCATCATCATTAATGTTTTTATCTTTCAAAGTCTGTAACATCGGTTTTGTGTCTCTTGTATAGGACGGTAGTGCTACCACATACTTCAGTAGAATTTTATCAAGGAAAATACTCATATTTTGTGTAAGATTGTCATTGCCAAACACAATCAGGCGAATAGGTTGTTCATGTACATTTTTATGTGTTTTCGGGATACAATAGAAGGTAGCTAGAGTGGGATTGGAGGGAATTAAAAAATCACGTTCAGATTTAGAAGTGAGAGATTTATCAAATGTCTGATTAACCAGAGTTCGTATCTGTGCCAAGAATTAACAGGTGGGCTCTATAGGTAGTTTACAGTATGTCAAAGGAGGGGTAGGACTGACAACACTTGTAGCAAAGTCTGTACTCTCTGAGCAAAGCTTTCCTTTCTTCTATGGGCTTCTTTCCAAAGTCTCTGCACTTGTTCAGAGGGTGCGGGAACTTGTGGAGTGGACAGAAAGAATCTTTATTTGTTCCTAGGGTTTCAGGTGGCGTTCTCTTCGACAGATGCTCATCTGACTTTCTTAAGGGCGAGGTAGCAACCTGTGTTTTGTGCACAGACACAAAGGTCCTTTCCCTTGTAGTTTGTGTTGTTCTCTTGGTGAAGTCAGAGTTATAGTTGGCCTTTCTGGTGGTAGGGAACTCTGTTTCTCTGAAGCTTCGGTTTCGAGGGTCGTTGCACCACTTCGTTTGGTAGGCAACAAATTCTTGAAGAGCGGCAAAGGGAGGGTTTCTGTCTAGGTTGCGCTCTCTAAAGTCATCTGATCGTTCGATCCATTTTTCGATTAAGTGTGTTGGTCATTTTCTAACGATAGGTCTCTGTGTTCTGTGCTGGTCGAGACATGTCAGTCCCGTTAGGTTAGGATCTTCTTTGGCTGCCCGCAACTGCGTTAGAAGGATAGAGAAGTCCCATAATCTGTCAGGTTTGTTCATGCGGATGACCAGGAAATCATTGACATGATCTAACCGTGAGGATTCCGACAACATGGATGTACCATACCGTTGATTGAGCACCTCCCAGGCTTGTTTAAGGGCGATGACTGAGTCACCGAGATGAGATGAAATGTCTTTCACTACTCGTGTAGATTCTGGTCCTAGCCAAGCCATCAGATGAATGATCTCCTCGATAGGCCGTAACCTTATGTCACGAATGATATGTAAAAAGAAGTGCTTCCATAGTAAATAGTCTATGCCTGGCTTGTCAGACTTCTGTGCCCCTCTTGAAGCCAAATCCACCTTCCCTTGTCGAGATGGCCATTCTTTGTTTCTTCAAGGGATAATGAGGCAGAATTGGTGCTTCAGATGCTCTGTTGGTAAAATATTTGTAGGATCTTGCTTCTGGGGTCTTCTGTAGCCCGTAAAAGCAGAAATCATATATGGCGTAGCACAGTTGGAAATAAATGTGAATAAACAGTGACTGTTTATCTGGCATCTCCTCCTGGATGGCCTCCCACCACCTAAAGATCAACATGTCAAAGACTGAGCTCCTACTTATTCCTCCCTCCAATGGCTCCCCACCTCCTGACTTCTCTATCACGGTGGAGGGTATCACCATCTCCCCATCAAACCAAGTTCGCTGTCTTGGAGTTACACTTGACTCTGCTCTTTCCTTCATCCCCCACATCCAGTCTCTTTCCTCCTTCTGCCGATACCAACTGCATAATATTTCCAGAATTCGGCCATTTCTTACCGCTGTCACCACAAAACAACTCATACATGCCCTGGTAATCTCACGACTCGACTATTGCAATAATCTCTTATCTGGCCTCCCTCTGTCCTGCCTCTCCCCCCTACAATCCATCCTGAACGCCTCCGCCAGGCTAATTCACCTCACCCGCCGCTCTGTCTCTGCCGCTCCCCTCTGGGAGTCCCTTCACTGGCTCCCCATCCACTGCAGAATTAAATTCAAAATCCTTATCCTTACCTACAAAACCCTCACTAACTCAGCGCCCCACTACCTGTCCTCACTAATCACCAAATACACCCCAGCCCGCTCCCTAAGGTCAAACAGTGACCTGCGCCTAGCTTCTCCCCGCATCACCTCTTCCCATGATAGACTGCATGATTTCTCACGCGCAGCCCCCACTCTCTGGAACGCTCTCCCTCGTACTGTCAGACTTTCCCCTAACTTCTCTTCCTTCAAACGCTCCCTTAAAACATTCCTATTTAGGGAAGCCTACCACCCAACTCACTGACACAACCATGAATCACTCTCACCTTACAGTCCTTTCCTCCTGTTTCCAACCCCAACCCTCCTAGATTGTGAGTTCCTACGGGAATAGGGCCCTCATCTCCTCCTGTACTGTTTGTCAAATGTTGTTCAATGTATTGTAACCCTGTCTATACTGTGCTTATTGTACAGCGCTGCGGAATATGCTGGCGCTTTATAAATAAAGAATAATAATAATAATAATAATAAATGTGCAACTATACCATAATTTATGCTATTCACATTTACTGGTGTCTCAGAGTTCAGACACCAGATTTGAAGGCAGCCAGTGATATTATCTAGGTGCACCGGATCACCTATCAGCCTCAGCCACCTCCTTGGTCGATGTGAAACAGCCAGGACCCAAATAGGATAAAAACGTGGTGGTTTTATTAAAACTTAATAATAAAATAATAAAATGTACATTTTACACCAGTACGCGTTTCGACTAAATGTCTTCATCAGTTGAGGTGTCTGTGGTATGAAGTGTCCTTGTGGGTCCTTTAAATTGCTGCTCTGCTGTTTTGCATGCTTTCAGTATCCATGGTAACGCTCTGTCTGGAAATCCAAGATGGCCGTCGTGGCCCATAGTGAGCATGTGCGAGATGTCATTGGTCAGGTGGTGTATGTTCCACCAATCAGTATGACAGTGTATTCCATTCATGGTTCCTGGTTTATGAAGTGCCAGAATCCATCATACTTAGTGGCAGGCGGCTCATTGTCTAAAATACTGCTTCAAAAGTTAATTTAGTTAGGGAACATCCTATAGAGTTATGTAAATGTCTACATGAATTTCAGAACAGGGGAGAATGGATGCACTGGGTATATAAAACATGCTCAAATGGTGTATACAAAGCAATCAAACAGGTTTCAATTCAAAACAAAACAAAAGAGGAAACCATTAAAAGCATTACAGTATGTATAGTTGTGTTTGGAGAGTGTTATGAAATCTCTCACATGAAGGAAGGGGGAAGGCTATTGTATGCTCCTCACATATGTATATACAGTGCTGTTAACCCTCACACGCCATCTTGTTGGACAGAGAGAGGGGAAACATCAGATGGGAGGAGAATTACCATCTGGTCACATGCAACGTCAGTTTCATGTGCACCACAGGTCAGGTGCAAGGCTATGCCAATCACGGCTCAGAGTCCTGAGTGGGCAAATTTTGCCCAATCATGGGTTCACAGAGCTAAGTCCCGCAGCACACTATATAAGGCTTCAGACAGCCCCCAGCCAGGCCCGGATTAAGATCTCTATGGGCCTGGAGCTGAATATTTTGGTGGTCTTTTTTTTGTAATTTAGTGAAACTAAAACATATTTTTGGTTATTTAATAGTGCAGATACGGCTATATCTAACCAGGCAGATACTGTGTGATTAATTTTTCAATCATTTAACGAGTGTAACATTTTTTTGTTTCCCATTTCATCATCCAAATTGTTGTGCTTATATATTCTATAGGGCATTCTTGTTAAAAAATGTGAAATGGGAACCTATTACTGCATTTTTCTGAGAAAATATACAATTTTAACCAAAAAAATGGAAAAAAAAAGAGGAAATATTTCCCTTGTGTTTAGGAACATTTTTTTTTTACGGATAAAACTATGTATAAACCACTGACCTTGCTCCCAGCGTGGGAAATGAGAAGGTGAGTAATGGCAGTGGTATTGCTCATTTTATACGTGACAAATGGACAATGCCATCGCTTTGGAACTAAAAATAAATAAATAAAATATTTTTTTTTCTTTTCTTTTAGATTTTACATGGTCAGGTTTGGTATCAATGCAAAGGCCAGACTCTGCCCTGTTCAATGACGCCTCACTTGACCTTGTGAGGTGTAAAGATTAGTGACGCAGGGGTCCAAAGTTCCCCCGCGGTGCTCTTCAATGCAGTGCGGCGGTTTAGGTTTTTGATGTAACAATTCGTAACAATGGATTGTACCATCACCCATCAGCTCCACACTTGTTGGTGACATGAGAAATGTGATGGTTAGTTAGTGCAGCATCATTTTTTACTTTATAATTGAAAAGTGAAAAAATATTACTGTTAGAAAGAAAAAGTAATACGGACTCATACGGCTTACCTGGAACCAGCTGGGGTTGCACCTCTGCCTGCTATACCTGTGTCCCCTGTCGTTCAGACTTCCCAGGTACACATGACTGCTCCTATGAGGTTTGACGGTACTCCCTCGGAGTGCCGGGGATTTTGGGTCCATGTGGATATTCATTTTAAACTAAATCCACAAATGTTTATCACTGACATAGCCAAAGTGGGGTTCATTATTAACCATCTGTCTGGCAGAGCGTTGACATGGGCGAATCCTTTATGGGAGGCAGAGAAGCCTATCGTACTGAACTATAAAGAATTTATAGCCGAGTTAAAACGTACATTTAGTCCTACCAGAAAGGCCAAGGTAGCTGGCAAATCCTTGTTCCGCATACGTCAAGGGAACAGGACTGTGTCTGATTATGCCATAGAATTTAAAACGTTGGTTTCTGACGTGAACTGGACAAATGAGACTCTGGTTCTGCCTTTTATGGAGGGGTTATCAGAGTCATTGATGCATGAATTGGCTCCACGTAAATTACCTGAGGTATTTGCAACAGTGTTGCTTACCTGGACTATATATGCTGGTGATGGGTGCAGGGTTCTTCCTCTTGTTCCTGCCAACGTGAGAAGCGCATCAAGGTGAGATCAGGTGTTTTTTCAAGTGTTTCTGGTGATAGAGAAAGGAGAGGGAAAGTGACTTGGTGGCTGGGGTGGCATCTACATGTCTGCTGGAACAGTTGAGGGAGCATGCTGCGGCTCGCTGCAGGATTTGATGGCGGAGGCCCTGGCACCATCTTGCGAGGGCTCCCTCCCATCCTCACCTCCTTTCTGATAAACTAAAGGGGAAGATGAGTGGTGAGGAGCCATGAGGTTACTAGCAGTGCCGGCTGCTGTGATGGCTCTGTAAACATAGATGAGTCCGGGTTGTGTGATCACATGACCGGGAGCTTCCTCTGTGTGTAGGGGGAGAGCGGTGACAGGAAGTGCAGACTGTGCCATGTGCTGCTGTTATAGGAGGACAGAGCTGCTGGATTCCCACTCCCCAGCAAGAAGCAAGTATATCAGAAGGGAGGAAAGGGGCATTTTCTTCATGTGTAGTGTGTGTGTGTGTGTCTGTCTGTGTGTGACTAGATTTGGTTAAAGAAAAAGGCAAATAGCTTTTATGTCCTTGGTTTTTGTTGATTTTCTGTTTTTGTTCTAAGGACCTGCATGTGTTGTGGCTGCAGATCCCACAATGCTCAGGCAGCCAGATAGGAGCGCTGTGGGATAAGTAGTTGCGCAGCATTGAAGGTGTAAAATCCCATAAAAAAGAAAAATCCTGTGTTTGATCTGGGGCACAAATGATCAAGTAACGTGGTGGCTCCTACAAAGAAAACCCTAGGGGTTATTTAACACAATATATTATTTATGTATATATGTGTAAGGTGTATACAGTTACAGTTACTGGTGTTTATAAAGCGCTGACAGGTTCTGTAGCGCTGTACATTGGGTGAAACAATGGAAAATCTACATACACATTACACAAACGGAACAGGAGGAGTGAGGACCCTGCTCAAGAGCTTACAATCTGATATGCAAGGCGTGCACATGCGGCTGGTCCCTAAGGCTGGCTGTTGCCATACAGATCCGTCTGATATCTGCTAGGGCTGCTGCCTGTGTCTCCATGTTCCCGCTCATTATTCGTGCTGCAATGGGATCACATGGGAATTGTTCCTCTGCATCTCCTGTTCTGTGCTTTACCCAGCAGGTGCCGGGGAACAAATGCTTCACAATTCAGTGCATTGAATGGAAATTTCAGTGTCCTTTAGCTGGTGCACCCTAAGGTCCTGAGCTCCTGCACCCTAGTGTCCTGCACCCTAAGGTCCTGCACCCTAAGGTCCTGCACCCTAAGGTCCTGCACCCTAAGGTCCTGCACTGGACAGCAAAACTCTTATTCCTTCGTGTGAACAAGGGAGATAAGGTGCAGGAAAACGTTTGAATAAATTGTATGTAGTAAACAGTTTAAATTGCTAAAATGCTTATTTTACTAGTGGTTTCGATAAGGGTTACTACTGTAGGCGGACAAAAACAGGTTCACTTTCATTAACGGCGCCGGACCAGACACAAGCAAGGATTGTCCAAACACGAGTCTCTTCAGGAAAGGCAAGAGTTTATTGTGTCGTCACACAAGTGCTCACACAGGATTGAATCGCTTAGAGTGAGCCCCGATTACACAGTGACATGAGGTTTTATGCCCCAAATACAAATTAGGTACATCCCCATCAGCCCACCTCCCTATGACACTTTATTCCACCCCACGTGGGTTAATACCTCCCATCATTAACTCGAACACAAAGAACATTCCACATATAACTACAAATTGATACACTTCTCGTTAGTTTGACAGTCTGTGATTTGTGGTGCTGTCTTTCTCAGAGCAGTGCCTCCCTCCCTATCGGCTATGTTTATTCAGATGGCCTGGGGCCCGGTCTGTCTTCTAGGTTTTCTTTGTTCCTCCGCACATCTCAATAACCTTGCCTCATTCATAAATCTCCCTGTCTCTCTGTGTCAAGAGCCGGCCGGATTCTGCCTGGTTTTATTGCTAGCTTTCTAATCTGCCACGCATTCTTGGAATTCTATGTAAACTCTACTTTGCACATCTAGTAAAAATCTATTCTATTTACTGGTGAACCAATATTCTGCACAAGATGGCTGCCTGGCTCATAGTAACAACCATCCTTCTGCCTGATTCTCCTTCATTCCCCCCTTGGCTCAAGTGTCAGGATCTCTTTCCTGGCACTTGTAGCCATTACACTCCACTATCCTGAATCTCTGCATACTGGGGGGGCTCTCCGTTCACTGGGAACATTCCCTGTGGAATTATCAGTGGTATCTTCTGTGTTTGTGTGGGTGTCAGTGCTGTCTTGCACAGTGGCCATATGCATAGCCCTATGCGGTATATCAGTATCCCTATGATCAAGATCACCACTATCATGAGTATCATGGATCCAATCCGTGAGATAAATCTCAAGATGGAACCAAACCATTCTCCCATTGCTCCAAACCCACGGAGCGGATTCCAGCCTTCGGCAGCAATCCTCCTGGCTATACCCTGCAACTGTGCTACCTTCTCTTGGTGATCTTGAATTACCTGGTAATAATCTGGGACTTCATGTGTAGTGTTTCTGATGAAGGTGCAACATTCATAGTGCATTGTCATTTCACACAATCCATTCAAGGCCGCACTGATCTGCTCGAGCGCCATATCATGTATCATCTGCACCTTTCGTAACTCACGCATTTCCAGATTCAGCAGCTGGATATCCATACTGGTCCTATTCAGAATCTCATCCATCAGATTGACATAGCTATTCAATCTCCTCATCATCTCTCCTCCCCATCCAGTCCATGCTGGCAACCATGCCCATATTCGATCCATCTTCGCAAACAATTCTCTCTTCGGTCTTTCAAACACCAGTGGGTACCTAGGGTGTAGTTCTGTGTCTTTGTTTGTGTCTTCTCCCCTTAGTCTCTGGATTGGGACCAGCTTAGCCAAATAACACATTCCCGTTATTGTTGGTGGTACCCATGTGTAACACACCCTTTCACAGCACACCTGGTACCCTCCTTTCACTATAAATGGTGATGAATGTAGTGTTCCCTTTGATATCTCTATCGCAAAGTGTCTCAGCCGTCTCATCATATCCACTGCACCCTGCCTCCCATTGGTCACATTCCCAATCACCGCCTCTTGGCCTCTAGTGAATTGCCTGCATCGTATATATAAATAATTCGCCTTTTGTCCTGTCTTGAATATGTAAATGTATGATGTCCAGTTGAACTGACTTGAGTTACATAACCCACCCTCGTTATCTATTTCTTTGTCTGGTCCTAGTTGAAAACACCATTCTGGTGGATACACTGGTCCTATTATGGGGTACCCGGGACTGACTGATTCTGTCTTTACCCTTGGTGCGTCGACAGCATGTATTGTGACATTCCCTGATACAAACATACTCAAATTCATTGGAACAGAGGCAAATGGTATATGAATTGTCTCTGGGTGCAGTCTACTACACACCCAGCATGCGGTTTTCCCAGACTTTTTAGCATAGTCATATTTGAATTGCACAAGTAAATGTCCTCTTGGCAATATCTCGGATGATACTTCTCGTTTTTGTCTCCACATGGTACGGTTCTCCATCACCGGGTGCGTACCATTCCAGATATGGGAAATATCCACTTTCCCAGCGGTGCTTGTACAATTGGGGCGTGCTCCACGTGAGAGTCCATAAATCAGATTAGCAAGATATAAAATCAGCACCACAAATGCCCCTAGTGTCAGAATTCCTTGGGCAATTCTTTTCACAGTCACATAAACCCAATCCCTCTCCACCGGAATTTCAAAAGTGAAGAACATTTCTGGACGATCAAGGGTGGGGGCGAGCCCCTAAAAAGCACCCTGTGGTTATCCCCCGTTGGCAGGTGGTCAGGGCCTGTGCCCATCAAAACACCCACTTGTTGATCCTCTGAATCATCGGGGTTAGGATCATTTAGGTGCTCATGGCTGTGGTTTTTGTCAGCTTCAGCCTCAACGGATTGGTCTTGTCGGTAACGACCTTCCATGCTGGCTCAGGACTAGCTGCAGCTGCTTTCACTCTGGAGTGATGTATCCACGGGACCACCTCGGCAACCTTTACTGCTGTAGGGGTTGATAACAGGACAAGGTAAGGACCTCTCCATTTTGGACCCAGTGGATCAT
The DNA here is from genome assembly GCA_009667805.1 of Leptobrachium leishanense. Taxonomy (NCBI): domain Eukaryota; kingdom Metazoa; phylum Chordata; class Amphibia; order Anura; family Megophryidae; genus Leptobrachium; species Leptobrachium leishanense. The sequence continues at coordinate 2,893 of RXON01000141.1, read as the reverse complement.
TTTTCCACTCTTTTACCCATACTGAGTCACCCGGACAATACTTATGCAATGTAGGATACAGAAAATGCGGTATATTATCCCCCACCCAAGTATTTAACTTCTGCATTGATTTACCCAGCATTACTACCTGATCATTTAGTTTAGTTTCTCCCAATGCCCGAAGGTCCCCCTTAGTCCATTAATCAGAGGGGTTGGCCGTCCAAACATAAGTTCGTACGGACTTAGTTTCAATTGGGGGGTTGGTCTGCACCTAATGTGCAAGAGGACTATCGGCAGCAAGTCCAACCAGCCTAGTGACGTCTCTTGGCACAGTTTGGACATCAAAGTCTTTAGGGTACGGTTCATTCTTTCAACTTTTCCCGAACTTTGGGGCCTGTAGGCGGTATGTAGCTTCCAGGTGATGCCCAGTAGCCGGGCAAGTTGTTGCAAACAGTTCTGGATAAATGCAGGGCCATTGTCCGACCCTATTTCGAGTGGAAGTCCGTAACGTGGTATTATTTCTTTCATCAGGCTCTTTACCACTTCTGTCGTCTTTTCAGTTCTTGTTGGGAAGGCTTCCACCCATCCTGTCAAAGTGCACACCATCACTAGTAAATATTTGTATCCTTTGCAGGGTGGCAGCACTGTAAAGTCTATTTGTAATGATGCCATTGGGGATAGCCCGATTGGCTGTTTCCCTGGGGGTTGAGATGGACCTGTTCTCGGGTTGTTTTTGGCACATGTTACACATTGCTGAGCTGTGGCTTTGCAAATTGCTGACATTCCTGGTACGTAGAAATGTGGCTCCAACTGTTGCTCCATCATTTCTCTCCCTCCATGGGTACTTGCGTGAAGTGCTCTTACGATTTCAGGAGCCAGTGTTGCTGGTAGGACTATTCGTCCATTCTCCATCTGGAACCATCCATCTTCTCCATACCCTCCGGGTTCTTCTGTCAGCCACTTCTTTTCTTTCTCTGAGTACACAGGTGTCCATTCACTCAGTGGTGCCGGTAGGAGTGCAGCCACCACTGGTTTTGGTTTGTATCGTGCCAATTCTCCATGATTTCCCCAGATAAATTCTTCTTTTGGGAAATAGTATCGCCATGCGAAAAATAGCAAATCTTGTCTGTCTTGTGAATCTCTTACTGCTGGTATGAAAAAGTTCATTGCACTTTTCTTCATTCTTGGCAGTCTGTTCTTGATAAGGATCTCCTTGAGGAAGAACCTCACCAGTGGGACTTGATATTCTTCTGCTCCCAATTCTCCCAGACTGTGCAGTATTCGTGTGATTCGTAGATTGTTGTGAGGATTCATTGTCAAATTTTCAAAACGTGACGCGAAATTTTCTGCTCGTTCAACTTCAGTTGTTTCTTTGTCTTCCTCCTCCCCCACTATTTTTACGCCGAAGAATTTCAGCATCATTTTGTAGGCTCTGCGTAGTCTTTGCTGAACTTCTGAGGTGTTAACCATTAGGCGTGTCTCTTGCGGATTTAGGGGAGTAGAGTAGAAATTTCGGCCTTGTGTCCGAGTTGGGAAAAGCCACTGAATATAATCATGGTTGAGTTCTAATAGTTCATAATCATTTTGCCATTTGTGCAGTATTATTTCAATGAACTCGCCGTGGGGTTCAAACTGTCTCAAATTCATATAGAACTCGTAATTTGGCATGGAAGGTTGAGGTTCTTGCTTGCAGATCAGTACTTTAGCTTGATCTTCTGTTGGCGGTGGCTGTTTTGCAGCTGCTTTTGCGGCCTGGTCCGCGCGTCTGTTACCTTTTGGAATTTCGTCATGGCCTTTTTGGTGACCACGGCAGTGCATGATGCTGACAGCACTTGGTTTCCATACTGCTTCCAGGAGGGCCGCGATTTCAGCCGCATATTTGATTTGTTGTCCTGAAGACGTAAGTAGGCCTCTCTCTTTGTAGAGTGCACCATGTGCATGGACTGTCATGAAGGCGTACTTGGAATCTGTGTAGATATTTACTCTTTTGTCTTCCGAGATTTCAAGGGCTCTGGTTAAAGCTGTTATTTCGGCCAATTGTTCAGATGTATGGCCTGGCAGTGGCTTTGCTTCGATGACTTCTTCTGTTGAGACTACTGCATAGCCGGAGACTTTCTTCCCATCATCCATGTAGCTGCTACCATCAGTGAATAGCTGTAGATCGTATTTGTCTAGGGGTACGTCTTTCAAATCCGGCCTGCTACTGAACACTTCTTCCATGACTTGGAGGCATTCATGATCTGGATCCTCTTCGCAGTCAGGCAGTAAAGTAGCAGGGTTCAGGGTAGCGATGAGGTCCAAATGAACCCGTGGATTTTCACACATCATGGCTGTTGCTGAACCAGTAACCTCCTTTCACATCCAGCAGAGCCTTGACAGCGTGGGGCACCTTGACATGAAGAACTTGTCCAAGGGTCAGCTTGTCTGCTTCTGCTATCAGCATTGCGGTGGCAGCCACTGCTTTCAGGCATGGGGGTAGGCCGCAGCCATGAGCCAAAGGTCTGGACCAATACTCCTGTTGCTGTTTGATTATGTTCATGCACGAACAGCTGGAAAGGCTTGCTATGATCTGGCAGGCCCAGTGCAGGAGCTTCCATCAGCAGAGTCTTTAATTTCAGGAACGCTGCTGTTTGCTCTTCTTCCCAATGAAAGGGGTCTAGTTCTCCCCCCTTGGTGACTTGATGAAGCGGCTTGGCAATGTCTGCGAAGTTGGGGATCCACAGGCGGCAGAAGCCTGCAGCTCCTAGGAACTCACGGACTTGTCTTCTGGTCTTTGGTTGGGGTATGCGGCACACCGCTTCTTTTCTTTCTGCCCCCAGTGCACGTTTGGTGCCTGTTAACTGGAAGCCCAGATATTTTACACTCTGTTTGCATATTTGTGCTTTCTTTTTAGATACTCTGTAACCTGCTTGGC
>RXON01000140.1:0-80020 GCA_009667805.1 Leptobrachium leishanense | reverse complement strand
GCCCCCTGAAAGAGACTGTGAGAGGGAAGAGCCCGAGATGTGCTCATGGGTCCTCATCGAGACCACAGTAGAAGAGCCGGCCCGGTTTGAAGAGGCACAGCAGGTGCCAAGTGACCAGGATGGGCCGTGTGATGGGCCCGAGTGGCCCAGAGAAGAAATTGTTCTCCTAAACCCGCCGGAAGACACGGTGGCCGTGTCCGCGGGTCCAGCGGAAGAGCTGGCAACGGGGCAGAGCGCCGCTGGCCTCTGCCCACGGTCCGAATGTTCTGAGGAGCCGCCGAGTTCCCACCAGCTGTTGAGCGTACAGCCCTTGATGGTTCTGGAGGTTGAAGAACCTGTCCTCCCAGCAGAAGAGCTGGCAACAGGGCAGAGCGCCGCTGGCCTCTGCCCACTCCCTGTGGTATGCCCTGAGGAGCAGCCGGGTTCACCCCAGCTGTTCGGCACGCAGCCGTTGTTTTTTCCCGACCCCTCCCAAGTTGTGCCTGCATCTAACCCCCCAGTGGAAGAGCTGGCCATGGGGCAGAGTGCCGCTAGCCTCTGCCCACTTGCCGAATGCCCTGAGGAGCCGCAGGATTTCTCCGTGCTGGCGACCCCGCAGCTGTCGTTCTCCGGTTCCCTGGATACCAGCGTTGTATCCCACCACCCAGCGGAAGAGCTGGCCACGGGGCAGAGCGCCGCTGGCCTCTGCCCACAGTCTGAATGTTCTGAGGAACCGCCGGGTTCACACCAGCTGTTGAGCTCGCCGCCATCGTTCCCCTCCGACCCCCCGGTAGTTGTTACCGCACTCAACCCCCTAGCGGAGGAGCTAGCAACGGGGCAGAGCGCCGCTGGCCTCTGTCCATCCTTTTCCCTCTGTGCCAAAGAGCAGGAAGGGGATATTTTTGAGCTGTTGAGTCCACAGCCGCTTACTCCATCCAACCCCCTGGACTTTGTTCCGGTACTTCCCTCTCCAGCAGAAGAGCTGGCCACGGGGAGAGTGCCGCTGGCATCTGCCCATTTCTCGACTATCCGGAGGAGCTGCAGGGGTTTTCCGAGTTGGTGACCCTGCAGCCACTGTCCTTCTCCGACCCCCCGAAAGTTGTCTCAGCACCTGATTCCCTAGCAGAAGAGTTGCTCACGGGGCAGAGTGCCGCTGGCCTCTGCCCACTTCCGGCTGTATACCCTGAGGAGCAGCCAGGGTCACCCCAGCTGCTTTGCTCGCAGCCACTGATCGCCTGGGAGATGGCAGGAGCCACCCTCCCACAAGGAGGTCCCTGCCCGGCCGACGCGCTGGCCCCAGGGCAGAGCCTGCGTCCGCTCTGCCCATTTCCCCAACCCTGTGGCCTGACGGCCCCACGCAGCCACTGTTCCCCTCAGCAATTGATCCAGGCGCTTAGGCCGCAGGCAGTTGGCCCTCGGTTTTCCCAGGTGCGAGAGGTGACCAGAGGTGGCCCGGGCCGTGCCCCGGTTCCGCCACCGACCCCTGTTGCCCGAGGTGGTGACCCCAGGCCTGTGTGGCCTCTCCCCGCTTGGCACAGCCGCCGGGCCAAATGGAGAAGCCTGGTGACTAGGCCTCTCCCAACGGACTATGGACCTGAGAACACCGACTTCCCCGGTGCGACCCGTTGGGGTCCAACCGGGTGCGTCGGACTTTGGGGAGGGGGAGGAGTGTGAGGGAATGGCTTATCACCCTCAGCCAGAGACTGTTTGCACAGACAATTATCCCCTTAAGGACAGTCAAAATACCAGCAGTTTTTTATAAACACAGTGTTCATGTGTGAAACGTATCTGTCTGTTGTGTTGCCGCCATTTCCCATCGCCTCGTGGCTGATCGGGTGAATCAGGAAGGTAAAATGGCCGATTCAGTTCTTCCTGTCCCACATCGGCAACTCCCCCAAGTGTTGTGGCCAATGAGACCTGTGGGGGCGGGCAGGGGTGGTTCCCAGATGTGGAGCTCATGGTAGAGGTTACAAAGGCATGTGTCTGTGTTAATAAAGAGGAGTTGTTCCTGAGTTCATGCAGCAGCGCCTCATGTCTCTGATTTCCTACTCATTTCTCACGCATCCGAGATCCCGCGCGATATTCGGGGCGCAGAGCTGGTTCAAGTCGGGGTGCAGAGTGCGTGCAACGCCGCCGCCGCGCGAATGAATATTCTTGGCCGCCTGTACAGTGTTTACTACTGAGCCGCGGTGAGGTTCGAGGACTCTGCTCGGCGCGGGCGCATCGACCGCCGCGCGGTTGAATATTCTGATCGGCTACACAACCCCTCATCCAGCTGCTGAGGAGTCGGTTCAGTAAGTGAGCGCATCGACCGCTTCGCGATCCGAATCAGTTGAACGCCCGTCCCTGTACTATTGCCGGAAGATCCGAATAATCCGTGCCGCGAAGTGTGTGCCCGCACCAACCGCCGGACGATCCGAATATTCCTGGCTGGTCGAATATTCACCCGTCTACCGCCGGAAGATCCGAACCGATCTATAAACGAAATAAACCCTCCAAACCAGGTCAGTGACCAGCTGCTCGGGACGCTGAGTGCCGTCACTCGGTGGTCGGGCTGGGCTCACACGGGGGTTCCCTTCACACCATCACAAGGTCCCATACGGCCGCTCGAGACGCCGAGTGTCGCAACTCGGTAGTCGGGCCGTCAGCATAAAAGGGGGTTACGCAGATTGGAGCACACCCGCAGGCGGACGGTGACACCCCGTTCCGTCACAACCTGTAAACATGTAACACAGTGACTATATACAGAATGCACCTGTAAACATGTAACACAGTGACTATATACAGAATGCGCCTGTAAACATGTAACACAGTGACTATTACAGGATGCACCTGTAAACTGTAACACAGTAATGACTATATCACAGAATGCCACCTGTAAACATGAACACGTGGTACTATATACAGAATGCACTGTAACATGTTAACACAGTGACTATAACAGAATGCACCTGTAAACACGAACATAGGGACTATATACAGAATGCACCTGTAAACATGTAACACAGTGACTATATACAGAATGCACCTGTTAAACATGTAACACAGTGACTATATACAGATGCACCTGTAAACATGTAACACAGTACTATATACAGAATGCGCCTGTAAACATGTAACACAGTGGACATATATACAGAATGGCACCTGTAAACATGTAACACAGTGACTATAACAGAAATGCACCTGTAAACATGTAACACAGTGACTAATATACAGAATGCACCTGTAAACATGTAACACAGTGACTATATACAGAATGCACCTGTAAACACGTAACATAGTGACTATATACAGAATGCACCTGTAAACATGTAACACAGTGACTATATACAGAATGCGCCTGTAAACCTGTAACACAGTGACTATATACAGAATGCACCTGTAAACATGTAACACAGTGACTATATTTCCTACATATTTATTTTCTGTTAATCTGTATATTTGTGTTTTTAATATCTTACATTGTATTACTTTGTATTTCTGTAACTGTAACATTTCAATGTACTTGAACCCAGGACATACTTGAAAACGAGAGAAATCTCAATGTATCCTTCCTGGTAAAATCCTTTATAAATAAAATAAAAATAAAAAAATAACCATAGTATTTTCTAAATTGTTAGAAAACGCCGACAGCGCAGCCACAAAGGCATCTGCCGGGTTATTACTTTGAGAAATAGGCACTAAAGTACCTGGGGTAACTGGCAACTTACTATTGGCCATAATCGCTAAGAAAAAGTTTTAATAAACTCGCTGCTTAACTGCCGTTCTTTTCCAACGCAGGTCTCCTGAGGTAACTCGCCGCGATACACCGCGCATGCGTGAATCGTCGCGAGCGTTTACCTCAGGCAGTGGCGCGAAGCCGCACCTCTCCGAATGACGGAGATACAGGGGAGGCACCAAAACATGTTAAAGAGCCGCCGTAAAGACGGATTCGTTCCCTGAAGGAAAACATTTTTTGCTGGAAAGTAAAATCTGAATATTTATACGATCCCCCAAGCAATAATAAAAACAAATAATTGTGAAGCCTAGCCCCTGTACCTAAGAGCAATAAAACACAAGTGAAAGAGTGTGTGTGCATAAATAATGTAGCAAATTAAAATATATATATATACACAACACTAAGCGAAATACAATAAAACTGTCAGACAATTTTATTATTGAGTTTTGCTGCTGATACTCATCTCGGCGAGCAGCAAAGAAAAGAGGAGGAGCCAACGGTTGTCAGAGGATTTAAGGAGTTGGACTGTACCATTGTTATGCTGGACTGTACCATTGGTACCTGTTATGGTTATATATTGTTTAACCACTTCGCTGCGGTGGACGCGCTCAGCGTGTCCAACCGCAGGTAGTGTTCCATGTGGTGGACGCGCTGAGCGCGTCCTCTCTTTGGGGCCAGCGTTCGGCTGGGTTCCGGCCAATCGCTGGCCCCCCCGGTACGGGCTGACATCCTCGATGTCAGCCCAGCACCCGGAACCGCCACTGGAGTAATTAGGTGTCATCGCGGGGGCGCGATGACACCTAATTCAGGCGCCCCCCCCGCATGTGCGGAGGAGGCGCCTGAAAAGGAGGGGGGGAGGTCCTTCAGACCTCTCTCCCTCCCGATCGGCGGCGTGCAGCCTGCCCTTCCAAATGGTACCTGACATTAACCCCATGGGGGCCGGATCACGAATCGGCGCCGAAAAGCGCCGGTTCATGATCCTTTCCCGGAGCAGGCTGACATCTTGGATGTCGGCCAAGCTTCCAGGAATGCCCCCTGAGGCCTGGCGTCATCGTGCATAGCACGATGACGCCAGTCCTGGAGTTAACCCCTAACTGCCACCAATGGTGGAGATAGGGGTTCCAATGAACCCCCTATCTCCTGATCCGTGGCAGTTAGGGGTTAATGTTTGGTATTGTTGGATCGGCCAGAGCATGGCCATTCCAACAATACCAAACATGAGTATAAAAAAAGTTTTAAAAAAAAAATATTTAAAAAAAAATTATAAAAAAAAATAAACAAGTTTTTTTTATTTTTTTTGGTTCGTTAATGCAGCAATATTGTTCCCATTTCAATTATAATGTGAACAATGATGCTGCACTAACGATTTTTGTATGCGGTGCGTTTGTTAAAGATCGCGTAATTTTCCCCAAAAAAAAATGTAACGAGACCCCATCTCTAATTTTTTTAACAAGCGCACCCCATACAAAATATAACTGCAATTGCTCGCATGTTAAAATGTGAAAAAAAAGCACTTTACACGTTGTAAATTATTGAAAATTCATATTTTATTGCATTTTTTGTTATAATATACAGACAGGTCATGAAGTCTACATATAATAATGACATATTATGAATCTGCCGAGTCTGACAGAAAGAACGATATATAATATGTCTGGGTCATATACTAAAATAAGCTTCAAAACACGTTTAAACATGATGAGCAAAACCGGTAAAAATGACCTCAGCACAGAGGCGGGAAAAGCGTCAGCAGCGAAAGGGTTAAATGTGTTTTTTTTCTCTCTCTAAATACTTTTGTTGTTGTATTTGAGAGATTTTCTTTGCTGCTATCGGCTTAAGTAAAGAAAAGATAGCATAATACTCGCCTCCGTGTCTTGTGGGATAATTATGGTCCTTTGGCTGAATCCCCTGGAAAAACAGTCTGCCCACTGATTTGTGCGCGCAAACGTACTTTGCGTGCATTTTTGCATGTCGGTTTTACTTGCGTTATTTTTTGACGGATGAAAAAATGCGCGAGGATTGAAATGCTATGTTAAGTTTTGCACGATAACGCATTTTGCCGTGCGCAAAGAAGATTGTGCAAATAAAGCTGTGCAGCGAATGTAATATAGCCCTAGATGAGGCATCATAACACAAGAGAAATCTATATGAGGATCCATAACCCGTTCTTTAAAAAGACTTCCAAATTGTATGGCCATTTTAAGAGTGCAAAAAATAGCTGTATACATGTCTCCTGCACTATCCAAAAACTGCTGGTTTCAAAACCTAATAATACTATAACCAGGGCCGGATTAAGGGTATCATGGGCCTGGTGCTGAGGATTTTGTTGGGCCTATTTTTAGATACTGAGGCAACAATCGCCAACTAAACTGTCAAATCGCCAAATACTGACGAATTGACAGAGAAATACGGCGCAGTTCGGCACAATTAGGCGATCAGTGGCAGAGAAATTGTCCTATAGAGAAGTAATGGTTAATCTATACACAAATGAGCGTATCACAGAGCTGCACAGCAATAAAACTCACAGTAATGTGCGGTGTGTATGAGTGTATCACAGAGCTGCACAGCAATAAAACTCACAGTAATGTGCGGTGTGTATGAGCGTATCACAGAGCTCCATAGCAATAAAACTCACATTAATGTGAAGTGTGTATGAGCGTATCACAGAGCTCCACGGAAAAAAAAAATCACAGTAATGTGCAGTCTGTGTATGAGTGTATCACAGAGCTCCACAGCAATAAAACTCACAGTAATGTACGGTGTGTACGAGCACCTCACAGATATTCGCAGTAATAATACTCACACTCATACACACTGCAAATTACTGAGTTTTATTGCTGTGGAGCTCTGTGATACGCCTATACACACTTCACATTACTGTGAGTTTTATTACTGTGGAGCTCTGTGATACGCTCATACACACCGCACATTACTGTGAGTTTTATTACTGTGGAGCTCTGTGATCCGCTCATACACACCGCACAATACTGCGAGTTTAATTGCTGTGGAGCTCTGTGATACGCTCATACACACTGCACATTACTGTGAGTTTTATTACTGTGGAGCTCTGTGATACGCTCATACACACCGCACATTACTGTGAGTTTTATTACTGTGGAGCTCTGTGATACGCTCATACACACCGCACATTACTGTGAGTTTTATTACTGTGGAGCTCTGTGATACGCCTATACACACTTCACATTACTGTGAGTTTTATTACTGTGGAGCTCTGTGATACACTCATACACACCGCACATTACTGTATCACAAAGCTCCACCGCAATAAAACTCACAGTAATGTGAAGTGTGTATAATCGTATCACAGAGCTCCACAGCAATAAAACTCATAGCAATGTGCAGTGTGAATTAGTAGTCATTTTTCATTTCTCTGTGTGACCCCCTTCTCTTTTATTCTCTGTGTGACCCCCTTCTCTTATCCCTCTCTCTGTGACCCCCTTTCTTTTTCATTTCTCTGTGACCCCCTTTCTTTCATTTCTCTCTGTGTGACCCCCTTTAATTTTTCTGTGACCCCTTCTTTCATTTCTCTCTCTCTGTGTGAGCCCCTTTCTTTTTTTAATTTCTCTCTCTGACCCCCTTTCTTTTTAATTTCTGTGTGACCCCCTTTCTTTCATTTCTCTCTGTGACCCCCTTTCTTTCATTTCTCTCTGTGTGACCCCCTTTATTTCATTTATCTCTGTGACCCCCTTTATTTCATTTATCTCTGTGACCCCTTTCTTTCATTTCTCTCTGTGACCCCCTTTCTTTAATTTCTCTCTGTGTGACCCCCTTTATTTCATTTCTCTCTGTGACCCCCTTTATTTCATTTCTCTCTGTGACCCCCTTTATTTCATTTCTCTCTGTGACCCCCTTTCTCTTTTATTTCTCTGTGTCCCCCTTTCTCTTTTATTCTCTCTGTGACCCCCTTTTTTCATTTCTCTCTGTGACCCCTTTCTTTCATTTCTCTCTGTGACCCCTTCTCTTTATTTCTCTCTGTGACCCCCTTTCTCTTTTTCTCTGTGTGACCCCCTTATTTTATTTCTCTCTGTGACCCCCTTTCTTTCATTTCTCTCTGTGACCCCCTTTCTTTTTAATTTTTCTCTCTGACCCCCTTTATTTCATTTCTGTCTGCGACTCCTTTATTTCATTTCTCTCTGTGACCCCCTTTCTTTCATTTCTCTCTCTGTGACCCCCTTTCTTTTTAATTTCTCTGTGACCCCTTTCTTTCATTTCTCTCTGTGACCCCCTTTCTCTTTCATTTCTCTCTGTGTGACCCCCTTTCTCTTTCATTTCTCTCTGTGTGACCCCCTTTGTTAATTTCTCTTGACCCCTTTCTTTTTCATTTCTGTGTGACCCCCTTTTTTCTTTCATTCTCTTCTCCCCCTGTGACCCCCTTTCTTTTAATTTCTCTGTGACCCCTTTCTCTTTTATTTCTCTCTGTGACCTCATTTCTCTTAATTTCTCTGTGACCCCTTTCTTTCATTTCTCTCTGTGACCCCTTTCTTTCATTCTCTCTGTGACCCCTTTCTCTTTATTCTCTGTGTGACCCCTTATTTTATTTCTCTCAGTGACCCCTTCTTTCATTTCTCTCTGTGACCCCCTTTCTTTAATTTCTCTCTGTGACCCCTTTCTTTCATTTCTCTCTGACCCCCTTTCTTTAATTTCTCTCTGTGACCCCCTTTCTCTTTTATTTCTCTCTGTGACCCCTTTCTTTCATTTCTCTCTGTGACCCCTTTCTTTAATTTCTCTCTGTGACCCCTTCTCTTTTATTTCTCTCTGTGAACCCTTTCTTTCATTCTCTCTGTGACCCCTTTCTTTTATTTCTCTCTGTGACCCCCTTTCTCTTTTATTTCTCTCTGTGACCCCTTTCTTTAATTCTCTCTGTGACCCCTTCTCTTTTATTTCTCTCTGTGACCCCTTTCTTTCATTTCTCTCTGTGACCCCCTTCTTTAATTTCTCTCTGTGACCCCCTTTCTCTTTTATTTCTCTCTGTGACCCCTTTCTTTCATTTCTCTCTGTGACACCCTTTCTTTCATTTCTCTCTGTGACCCCCTTTCTCTTTTATTTCTCTCTGTGACCCCCTTTCTTTTATTTCTCTGTGTGACACCCTTTCTTTCATTCTCTCTGTGACCCCTTTCTCTTTTATTTCTCTCTGTGACCCCTTCTTTCATTTCTCTCTGTGACCCCTTCTCTTTTATTTCTCTCTGTGACCCCTTTCTTTCATTTCTCTCCGTGACCCCCTTTCTCTTTTATTTCTCTCTGTGACCCCCTTTCTTTTATTTCTCTCTGTGACCCCCTTTCTCTTTTATTTCTCTGTGTGACCCCCTTATTTTATTTCTCTCTGTGACCCCCTTTCTCTTTTATTTCTCTCTGTGACCCCTTTCTTTCATTTCTCTCTGTGACCCCCTTTCTCTTTTATTTCTCTCTGTGACCCCTTTCTTTAATTTCTCTCTGTGACCCCCTTTCTCTTTTATTTCTCTCTGTGACCCCCTTTCTTTCATTTCTCTCTGTGACCCCCTTTCTCTTTTATTTCTCTGTGTGACCCCCTTATTTTATTTCTCTCTGTGACCCCCTTTCTCTTTCATTTCTCTCTGTGATCCCCTTTCTCTTTTATTTCTCTGTGTGACCCCCTTTCTTTTATTTCTCTCTGTGACCCCCTTATTTCATTTCTCTCTGTGACCCCCTTTCTCTTTCATTTCTCTCTGTGACCCCCTTTCTCTTTTATTTCTCTGTGTGACCCCCTTTCTTTTATTTCTCGGTGTGACCCCCTTTCTTTCATTTCTCTCTGTGACACCCTTTCTTTCATTTCTCTCTGTGACCCCCTTTCTCTTTTATTTCTCTCTGTGACCCCCTTTCTCTTTTATTTCTCTCTGTGACCCCTTTCTTTCATTTCTCTCTGTGACCCCCTTTCTTTCATTTCTCTCTGTGACCCCTTTCTCTTTTATTTCTCTCTGTGACCCCCTTTCTCTTTTATTTCTCTGTGTGACCCCCTTATTTTATTTCTCTCTGTGACCCCCTTTCTTTCATTTCTCTCTGTGACCCCCTTTCTTTTTAATTTTTCTCTCTGACCCCCTTTATTTCATTTCTGTCTGCGACTCCTTTATTTCATTTCTCTCTGTGACCCCCTTTCTTTCATTTCTCTCTCTGTGACCCCCTTTCTTTTTAATTTCTGTGACCCCTTTCTTTCATTTCTCTCTGTGACCCCCTTTCTCTTTCATTTCTCTCTGTGTGACCCCCTTTCTCTTTCATTTCTCTCTGTGTGACCCCCTTTGTTTATTTCTCTTTGACCCCTTTCTTTTTCATTTCTGTGTGACCCCCTTTCTTTCATTTCTCTCTCTGTGACCCCCTTTCTTTTTAATTTCTCTGTGACCCCTTTCTCTTTTATTTCTCTCTGTGACCTCATTTCTCTTTAATTTCTCTGTGACCCCTTTCTTTCATTTCTCTCTGTGACCCCCTTTCTTTCATTTCTCTCTGTGACCCCCTTTCTCTTTTATTTCTCTGTGTGACCCCCTTATTTTATTTCTCTCAGTGACCCCTTTCTTTCATTTCTCTCTGTGACCCCCTTTCTTTAATTTCTCTCTGTGACCCCTTTCTTTCATTTCTCTCTGTGACCCCCTTTCTTTAATTTCTCTCTGTGACCCCCTTTCTCTTTTATTTCTCTCTGTGACCCCTTTCTTTCATTTCTCTCTGTGACCCCTTTCTTTAATTTCTCTCTGTGACCCCCTTTCTCTTTTATTTCTCTCTGTGAACCCTTTCTTTCATTTCTCTCTGTGACCCCTTTCTTTTATTTCTCTCTGTGACCCCCTTTCTCTTTTATTTCTCTCTGTGACCCCTTTCTTTAATTTCTCTCTGTGACCCCCTTTCTCTTTTATTTCTCTCTGTGACCCCTTTCTTTCATTTCTCTCTGTGACCCCCTTTCTTTAATTTCTCTCTGTGACCCCCTTTCTCTTTTATTTCTCTCTGTGACCCCCTTTCTTTCATTTCTCTCTGTGACACCTTTCTCTTTTATTTCTCTCTGTGACCCCATTTCTCTTTAATTTCTCTGTGACCCCTTTCTTTCATTTCTCTCTGTGACCCCATTTCTCTTTTATTTCTCTCAGTGACCCCCTTTCTTTCATTTCTCTCTGTGACCCCCTTTCTTTAATTTCTCTCTGTGACCCCTTTCTTTTATTTCTCTCTGTGACCCCCTTTCTTTCATTTCTCTCTGTGACCCCCTTTCTTTAATTTCTCTCTGTGACCCCTTTTCTCTTTTATTTCTCTCTGTGATCCCCTTTCTTTCATTTCTCTCTGTGACACCTTTCTCTTTTATTTCTCTCTGTGACCCCATTTCTCTTTAATTTCTCTGTGACCCCTTTCTTTCATTTCTCTCTGTGACCCCATTTCTCTTTTATTTCTCTCAGTGACCCCCTTTCTTTCATTTCTCTCTGTGACCCCATTTCTCTTTTATTTCTCTCTGTGACCCCCTTTCTTTTATTTCTCTGTGTGACCCCCTTATTTAATTTCTCTCTGTGACTCCCTTTCTTTCATTTCTCTCTGTGACCCCCTTTCTCTTTTATTTCTCTGTGTGACCCCCTTATTTCATTTCTCTCTGTGACTCCCTTTCTTTCATTTCTCTCTGTGACCCCCTTTCTCTTTTATTTCTCTGTGTGACCCCTTTCTTTCATTTCTCTCTGTGACCCCCTTTCTCTTTCATTTCTCTCTGTGACCCCCTTTCTCTTTCATTTCTTCTGTGTGACCCCCTTCTCTTTCATTTCTCTCTGTGACCCCCTTTCTTTCATTTCTCTCTGTGACCCCTTTCTCTTTCATTTCTCTCTGTGACCCCCTTTCTCTTTTATTTCTCTGTGACCCCCTTTCTTTCATTTCTCTCTGTGACACCCTTTCTTTCATTTCTCTCTGTGACCCCCTTTCTTTCATTTCTCTCTGTGACCCCCTTTCTCTTTTATTTCTCTCTGTGACCCCCTTTCTCTTTTATTTCTCTCTGTGACCCCCTTATTTCATTTCTCTCTGTGACCCCCTTTCTCTTTCATTTCTCTCTGTGACCCCCTTTCTCTTTTATTTCTCTCTGTGACCCCTTTCTCTTTTATTTCTCTCTGTGACCCCCTTATTTCATTTCTCTCTGTGACCCCCTTTCTTTCATTTCTCTCTGTGACCCCCTTTCTCTTTTATTTCTCTCTGTGACCCCCTTTCTCTTTTATTTCTCTGTGTGACCCCCTTATTTCATTTTTCTCTCTGTGACCCCCTTTCTTTCATTTCTCTCTGTGACCCCTTTCTCTTTTATTTCTCTCTGTGACCCCCTTTCTCTTTTATTTCTCTGTGTGACCCCCTTATTTCATTTCTCTCTGTGACCCCCTTTCTTTTATTTCTCTCTGTGACCCCCTTTCTCTTTCATTTCTCTCTGTGACCCCCTTTCTCTTTTATTTCTCTGTGTGACCCCCTTATTTCATTTCTCTCTGTGACCCCCTTTCTTTTATTTCTCTCTGTGACCCCCTTTCTTTTTTATTCTCTGTGTGACCCCCTTTCTCTTTTATTTCTCTCTGTGACCCCCTTTCTCTTTTATTTCTCTGTGTGACCCCCTTTCTTTCATTTCTCTCTGTGACCCCCTATTTCATTTCTCTCTGTGACCCCCTTTCTTTCATTTCTCTCTGTGACACCCTTTCTCTTTTATTTCTCTCTGTGACCCCCTTTCTAGGGATGTGCGTTTCGGGTTTCGGAATTTCGGAATTTTCACGAAATTTCCCGATTCGTGTTTTCGGATGCGGCCGAATTTCCGAAAATTTTTAGATCCGAAAACGGCAGATCCGAAAAGTTTTCTGAGCCGAAACGAAATATTTTCGGAATTTTCGAATGGACTTGAAATGTGTCTATGACGGAATGGGATGTTGTCCGCCTGCGGGTGTGCTCTATCTGCGTGGCCCCGGCGCTTACCGCTGGCCCGACTACCGAGTGACGCGGCACTCGGCGTCTCGTGCGGCCTGGCGTGACCCTGGGGAAGGGTTAGCGGGCGGTGGAGGGGACCCCTGCGTGGAACCAGCCCAACCTCTGAGCCATACGGTACTCAGCGTCCCGAGCAGCTGGTTCACTGACCTTGTGGGTGTGGAGTACGTCTGCGGGCGGCCGACCGATTTCGGAGATCGGATCTTTTCCCGCGGAATATTCGGATCTGATTGCGGAGGACTTTTCGGATCTCAGATGGATGCAGCTTCGGATCTTGCGGGATCGGCAGAGTATTCGGATCTTACCGCGGTCTCTTGCAATACCGAAGCGCGGTACACGGCCGCGCCCTTCGGATCGGATCTCGGGCTCATAGTCTGGGAACCGAACACCATCCGCTGCGCCTCTGTCCTGATGCGAGATGCAGGCACAGAGCGCTCGGTTCGGTTCGGATCTAGTTGGACGCCGTACCCTGAGACCTCGGGGGATACTCAGACGATGAAGCACGGCGGAGAAATAAAGACATCAGACGAGGCTGGATGCACTGGTAAATCTGGGTTTATTATTCACAGCTCAGGCATTTATCACTTTACACAAATTAGGAATACAATGGGAATCCCTGCCCGCCCTCACAGGACCCATTGGCCGTTGCAGTTCGGGGAGTCGCCGATTCGGACCGGATGGTCCGAATCGGCCATTTTACGATTCGAATAATCTGATTGCAACCACGAGGCAATCGGAAAATGGCGGCGGGCAAGGCAGACAAAGGGAACACATTTCACAATCAACGGGGAACACTGTATTACACCACACATAACCACATCTAATAAAAAGTACTGCAAAACTCTGTGCATGCCACCGCACCTAAGTGTTCATGGCCAAATCAATGTCCTTGTGCACCGCCCCTGGCTGAGGGTGCTGGGCCATTCCGTGACAGTGTCAAATCGAAATTTATTTTCGGTCTATTCATGATTTCGGTTCCATTCGTGATTTCGGTTCCATTTCGGTAATTCTGGACAGCGTATATTTAACTATTACCGGTTATATCACTTGTTTTTTTTGTTTCCAATGATCCGATAATTCGGTCGATACGAAAATTCGTTATCTGGTCGGATATGATTCGTCCGCGGGTCGCGCATGCGCGTGCGCGCGGATGTCGTAACTTTATTGAGCCATTTTTGTAGACAATTGCCAAAAAATATAGAAATTCTTTAAAATGGCTGAAGGAAGAGACCGAGAGTCCCATTCGGACACCTCCTCATCTGCTTCCACGCCAGAGACACCCAGGAAGAAGTGGGCCAGTAACATGGCGTTTGAGGAGATGTTGGAGCTGGTACGCATCTTCGATCTTAAAGATTATGATTGCTGTAAGGGCCCTTACAGCAGAAAGAAAACTTCACGAAAGAATCGTATCCTTGACAAACTCCGAACCACCATCCTGGAGCTGTTTGGGAAGGACCGGACGAAGGACCAGCTCCGCAAACGCTGGTCCGATCTGAAGACGCGCGAGCAGGAGCAGCTGAGGCACATCCGTCGCGTCATAGCCGAACGTAAGTGTCATGTTATATTGTAAAGCGCTGCGCAAACTGTTGGTGCTATATAAATCCTGTATAATAATAATAATGTGCTTGCATGTGCTAATGTGCACAGAAAAACCTTGATTTATCTAGTCCTTTTTTCATGCAATGTGATTGTGTATAGCTTTGCGTTTTCACGACTCGTCATACATGCATTTTTGCCATAGCTCTTCTTTTTTGTGATTTTACGTATTCGTGAAAATTGTGACATTTGATGTATGTAGATGAAGTTACAATGCTGGATTTCTTTTGGCACTGTGTGTACTGTAGTGTGCTGGGGGGGGGGTTGTTGTGATTGAGTGATGCATTCGAGATGACCCGCAGCTTGCCCAATATTGGCTCCCATCTGCGCATCAACAAAAATCTCTGCGTCTCTGCTAAGTGGTAGGATGGGACATGTAGTTCTTCTGAAAGTGCATCCAAACAGAGCCGCGTTCAATACATCCTCAGCAGCTGCTGAATTGTTGCAGCGCAGCAATTCAGTTTGCTGCAGCAGTGTAATTGAATGCTTTGGATGCAAATTTCAAAACAAAATGGCGGATTTCTGTTGTTTCTGCTATATCCGCAGTTTTATTCGCAGAAACTGAAAGTGAAACTGAGGTTGAGGCATCTATAAAATAACTAAAAGCAGTCGCACAATGCGCTTTGTATGCACACAACACAAATAATAGTTTTATTGAATAAACGTAATGTTTACTTCTGAAAAAAATATATAATTGAACGGTAATACATGTATGTGCAGGGGAATATATAAATATTTTGTGACTTTAGACCTATGAGATGGGAGTAGTGGTGGGTCAAGCTGGTAGTGGGGTAGTGGAGGGGTGTCGCAATACTTTCGGCAATATGGTGTATAGATATACCATTTTTTCCAGTCTGCATTATTTACGTGTTATTTTTTGGATATGGCAGAAGACCGGAAGAAGGCAGCATCTGCCCCGGCGGGCACCAGTGCCCCAGTGGAGGAGGAGGAGGAGCCACGGGCGACCACCAGCGCTGGTATATACTGTTTTATTTTGCTACGACTTTTGGTCAAAAACAGAAACATTTTTTGTTTACTGTATTTTAATTTAATTTTTTTATGTATAGCACAAGAGGAGCAGGAGGAGGAAGAGGAGTCGGAGGAGTCGGAGCCTCAGGAGGCCGCCAGCACTGGTATATACTACTGTTATATTTTTTCAAGACTTTCAGTCAAAAATAGAAACCTGCTTTACTTACTGTATTTTCCTTCTTTCATTTATTGGATATAAAGAAGGAGAAGCCAGACAGGACACGTCCAGTGTCAGGATAAATCGGGAGGCGATCGGCGAGCTACGCCTGGCTGTTTCCTCCATCGACGCCATACAGGAACTGCTCCAGGAACTGCGGGAGCACATAAACAATGCCGCAGACATCCTGGAGCGGCAGTGAGACCAGTGGCAGCCTCCTCCCGAATGTCACCGGAATGTGCCTCAGCTGCTCCTGCTCGCGTGTCTTGAGGTCGGACCAGCGTTTTCGGAGATGGTCCTTCGTCCGGTCCTTCCTGAACAGCTCCAGGATGGTGGTTCGAAGCTTATCAAGGATACAATCCTTGCGGGTGTTATTCTTCCTGCCGTAAGGGCCCTTACAGCAATCATACAGGGTTATCCAAAGAGATTCGAAAAGTCAGCGCACGTTCGGTGACTTTTCGTTCTCTTCAATTCGGTTCCTTTTGCCGATTGCATTTCGGTGACCCTGCGGTGTATTCAGCAAACCGCACAGGGTCCCCGAATTGCAGGGAAAAGCTGCCGAACACCTGACTACAACTAACCGAATGCACGCTGAAAACAAGCAAAAACATCTGGATTAACCTTCGAAAAACCCGAACAGGAGCCGAACAGGAGCCGAATCACACAGAGCCGAAGCAGCTGTGACGTAGAGGAGGCAGTGAATAAATTATCAAAACCATTTGTATGAATCTGGGAAAATGAAACGCTGTTTGCAAAGAAACTACTGAGCGAAAATGTCTGAAATTTTCACAGGAGGTCCAGGGAATGATAATAAAGAGGCTGTTACAAAAAAAATAAGTAAACTGAAATTTTTTTTAAAAAAAATGGGACTTTTAAAAAAAAAAAATCAGAAAAATGCTTAAAATATCCTAAAAAATCTATAAATAAAGAGACTTTTTGCTGCAGAATTTTATAATGAACGGTTTATTAAATATTGAATTAAAACGGGAATATTTTTAACATTGAAGCCTATGGGATTCTCCTGAATAAACCTGCCGAATTAAACCACCGAATGGCAGGGCATTAGGGGAACCTTTCACTGCTGGTTTGTGTTCTCTGAATAGCCGAAGCAGTGCTTTTTCATGGGGATTTCACTGCCCTCGAACAGGCACCGAACAGACACCATATGTTCGGGCAATTTGCCAGGATTTGGCAAATTGCCTGCTCTCTGGATAGTCGAATGGCCAGGAAAGGTAACCGAACCCTGATTTTCAGCGTTCGGTTACCTTTCACAAGCAATTCGGATCTCTTTGAATTACCCTGATAATCTTTGTAATCCAAGATGCGGACTAGCTCCAACATCTCCTCAAATGCCAGTAACTGTTGGGCAGTTTGCCATCCTTGGCATGTTCCCTATGTTGTAAATAAATGTTATATTTTTTCTATATTTTCCTGTTTGTGTGCGTTGCTTTTCCTTACTTAATAAGTTAATATGTATTGCTTGGTTTCCACACTGTTAAAATTATATGTACATAAATTTATTGACATTTCTATGGACCCTTTGTCATAAATTTGTCAACATATTTGTGGCCATGAATGTGACTGTGCACATTCTACACTTCCTGCCTGGCCAAAAAATGTCAACACTAACACAACCTTGTTGTACTGCCTTGAGATTTGATTACCGACGTGGCCTGGTTTTGTTAAGCTTAGGCGATGTCACAACAACATGGATTTTTGTCCACAGTCACATTCATTGTATAACCAAGAATTTATCCAAAAATATTGATGGCAGCACTGCATGAAGTCTTCTCCGACACAACCCAAAGATCCTCAGTGCGGCTCAGGTCTAGTTTATTGTCCCTGTTTGCAGCTTCTCGCAAACACCTCCTCCCAGCTATGAGCTCTCTCTCTCCCACCGCTGCCCGCTAAGACGCTGCCCGCCAACATGGTCACGTCTTTGCAGGAAGCTGCGTGCCGCCGGACGCTCTGAGGGAGCGAAAAAGGCGGCAGAGGTGAGCTGGGGCCATTATCATGAGGTGCTGGGGCATTCCATGTGCTGGGGCAAATCCATGAGGTGCTGGGGCAATATCCATGAGGAGCTGGGGCATATCCACGAGGAGCTGGGGCATGTCCACGAGGAGCTGGGGCATATCCACGAGGAGCTGGGGCAAATCCATGAGGTGCTGGGGCAATATCCAGGAGGAGCTGGGGCAATATCCAGGAGGAGCTGGGGCATTATCCACGAGGTGCTGGGGCATATCCACGAGGAGCTGGGGCAAATCCATGAGGTGCTGGGGCAATATCCAGGAGGAGCTGGGGCATTATCCACGAGGTGCTGGGGCATATCCACGAGGAGCTGGGGCATGTCCACGAGGAGCTGGGGCATGTCCACGAGAAGCTGGGGCATATCCATGAGGTGCTGGGGCAATATCCAGGAGGAGCTGGGGCATGTCCACGAGGAGCTGGGGCATGTCCACGAGGAGCTGGGGCATGTCCACGAGGAGCTGGCATATCCACGAGGTGCTGGGGCATATCCACGAGGAGCTGGGGCATATCCACGAGGAGCTGGGGCATGTCCACGAGGAGCTGGGGCATGTCCACGAGGAGCTGGGGCATATCCCTGAGGTGCTGGGGCAATATCCAAGAGGAGCTGGGGCATGTCCACGAGGAGCTGGGGGTCCACGAGGAGCTGGGGCATATCTATGAGGTGCTGGGGCAATATCCAGGAGGAGCTGGGGCATTATCCACGAGGTGCTGGGGCATATCCACGAGGAGCTGGGGCATGTCCACGAGGAGCTGGGGCATGTCCATGAGAAGCTGGGGCATATCCATGAGGTGCTGGGGCAATATCCAGGAGGAGCTGGGGCATGTCCACGAGGAGTTGGGGCATGTCCACGAGGAGCTGGGGCATGTCCACGAGGAGCTGGGGCATATCCACGAGGTGCTGGGGCATATCCACGAGGAGCTGGGGCATATCCACGAGGAGCTGGGGCATGTCCACGAGGAGCTGGGGCATGTCCACGAGGAGCTGGGGCATATCCATGAGGTGCTGGGGCAATATCCAGGAAGAGCTGGGGCATGTCCACGAGGAGCTGGGGCATGTCCACGAGGAGCTGGGGCATGTCCACGAGGAGCTGGGGCAATATCCACGAGGTGCTGGGGCATATCCACGAGGAGCTGGGGCATATCCACGAGGAGCTGGGGCATATCCACGAGGAGCTGGGGCATGTCACGAGGAGCTGGGGCATGTCCAGGAGGAGCTGGGCATATCCATGAGGTGCTTGGGCAATATCCATGAGGAGCTGGGGCATATCCATGAGGATGTCGGATGTCGGCCAAGCTTCGGGAACTCCCCCCTGAGGACTGGCGTCATTGTGCATAGCACGATGACGCCAGTCCTGGAGTTAACCCAGTTGCCACCAATGGTGGAGATAGGGGGTTCATTGGAACCCCTATCTCCCGATCCGTGGCAGCTAGGGTTTAAAGTTTGGTATTGTTGGATCGGCCAGAGCATGGCCGTTCCAACGATACCAAACACGAATGTGAAAAACGTTTGTAAAAAATTAAAAATCAAAAAATATTTTAAAAAATTTATAAAAAAAATAAACAAGTTTTTTTTGGTTTTTTTGGTTTGTTAATGCAGCAATATTGTTCCCATTTCAATTATAATGTGAACAATGATGCTGCACTAACGATTTTTGTATGCGGTGCGTTTGTTAAAAATCGTGTAATTTTCCCCAAAAAAAAATGTAACGAGACCCCATCTCTAATTTTTTTAACAAGCGCACCCCATACAAAATATAACCGCAATTGCTCGCATGTTAAAATGTGAAAAAAAAAACACTTTACACATTGTAAATTATTGAAAAATCATATTTTATTGCATTTTTTGTTATAATATACAGACATGACATGACGTATACATATAATAATGACATATTATGAATCTGCCGAGTCTGACGGAAAGAACGATATATAATATGTCTGGGTCATATACTAAAATAAGCCTTCAAAACGCGTTTAAACATGATGAGCAAAACCGGTAAAAAAAATGACCTCAGCATAGGGGCGGGAAAAACCTCAGCAGCGAAAGGGTTAATTAAAAAAACACGATAGAATCGCCAGAATTATCGTATCGACAGAATGAATTATCGGATCCGAAAAACAAACCAAATTTATTATTAAAAATATATAAAGTAGTATTAAAAAAGTAAACCATAGTAGTTCACATCAAAACGAATAGAGTTAGACAGCTTTGAAATTTCCGAAATGCAATGTGACACGAAATACGAAAAATGGTCGATATTCCGAAAACCATGTACAATGCCGAAAACCATGTACAATTCCGAAAAACGAAAAGTTCCCGAAATCACGAAAAGTCGATACCAAAAACGAGTGACACGAAAATACGAAAAATGGTCGATATTCCGAAAAATAAATGTACCCGAAAAACGAATCGAGCCGAAGCGAATCGAAACAGAAAGCGGTCGAACCGAGCCAAAACGAAAAGTTTAAAAATTCGAAAAATCGAATCGAATCGAACCGGAAAAAAAAAAATCGGTGCACATCCCTAATAACCGATATACAATGGGATGTTTACCTGCAGGGACCCCATTAAACCCTTGATGTTAAGCAGAGATTGCAGATCTGATGTTATTAACCGTGCAATAAGCCTTCCCATCCTCAAACATCTGGGTGAAAAATCGCAAAAGACTACCTAGAGGAGCGGATATGGGATCAACCTGTTGTTTCAATGCACCAAGAAACCCATGATCTCCATGCTCTATCATATCTCCTTCTGGTAGAAGGAGCCCAGGAACTCGATAACAAGGAAGCAGTTGCTTCCGAAATGATGTCTGAAGGCCAATGACCCCTGAAATCTTCCAAGCTACAAGCTGAAGAGAGTGACATTGCAAAAGATTCTGCAATGTTCCCTCTGGATCCTCTAAAGGTGGTCGATGAGGCCCGAACTATCCTCGGAAAATCTACAGACATTTCCAGCAGCCATGGAAACCAAGGTTGACTTGTGACCTCTAGGGATGAGCTGTTCGGTTCGGAGTTCGATTCGAACATCGCCTGTTCGCATGTTCGCGAACTATGAACATTCCCGCGTGTTTGCTGCATGTTCGCCCACAATGGACCACAATGCACTTTTCCACTGGCCTGAAGCTTGTGTAGCGCTGTTTTAAAAACACTGTATTCTGGTGCATTGAACTATTGCTGCCACCAGAGGGAGACAGAGACATTGTGGACTATGTTGGACAAAAACTGAACTACATGTACCATCACCCTTTGCGTGAGGACAGGAAGGAGGTGGTACAAGGAAGAGGAAATATATCAGCAGCCTTGTGCAAGACATGGGCAGAGTGAGCGGAGCAGGGAAAGGTGGAGGACGCAAATAGGCCGGAGTACAGACGCTGTCTTACTGGTGCTGGAGATTGGGACAGTGACCGTGTTGAGACCTACCTACGCAGCGCTGAGAGGTCTGGAGGACAAGCTGGATCTGGCAGGACCCAAGTTAGGAGACCGCACTGATCGATTGGGAGTGCAGGCAGCGGATCGTTGTTCCAGTTGCGGAGATTTGGGCAAGCAGGGAGCAAATTCAGTGGCACGGAGTCCCAGTACACAGCGGAGAAGATCTTTTGATCAAGTGCTGGACAGTTTCGTTCATCGGATGGGTGAGAGGCCTCCAGGCCACAGTTCCAAAACAGAAACGCACGCTGCAATATTGTTTAAATCCACAGGGCCCCAACGGTGACTAGTCGAAGATTGCTCTTTTCGTTCACTGGCCAGTTGAACATAGTACCCGGGTACCCTAAGCAACACACGTATATATATATTTTTGAGCTATTATTCACGGGACTTACATTCCAGAACTGAGGGGTTAACCGTTTTTCTTTTACCGCCGCATGTTTTTCGCACATTACGAATTCTTGTTACTCAAATACCGTATATGCGTATTATATACTGCTTTATTGGGATCAGTAAAGAATATAATATAGAAAAATTCACAACAGTGCTGGTGTATAGTTATTTCCTAGTGTGGTGAGATTATCCCGAGGTTTATTCAGCTGCTCCTTCGGGAGTGAGTGCTACACTTGTAATTGGCTACAGCCTTGCACCTGACCACAGGTCAGGTGCAAGACAGGTTCAAGACTATGCCAATCACGGCTCAGAGTCCTGATTGGGCAAATTTTGCCCAATCATGGGCTCACAGAGCTAAGTCCCGCAGCACACTATATAAGGCTTCACACAGCGCTTCAGCACGTGTTTGAGAGGAGATTTGAGAGGAGATTGTTCTTGTGTTAGTGTGTGTTCTCACTGCCAGTCTGCCACCAGCTACTGGGGGGGTCTCATTTCTACAAAATATCTGGGAATTGTTCTAATCTGTGTGTTCTCACCGACACCCAGTATTTTGGGGGTCAGTAATTTCTACAAAATATTTGGGTTATTGTTCTAATCTGTGTGTTCTCACTCCCAGCAACTATTTTGGGGGTCAGTAATTTCTACAAAATATTTGGGAATTGAGGTAAACTGTGTCTTGTCACTGCCACCAACTATTTTGGGGGGTCAGTAATTTCTACAAAATATTTGGGAATTGAGGTAATCTGTGTCTTGTCACTGCCACCCAGAATTTTGGGGGGGTCAGTAATTTCTACAAAATATTTGGGAATTGAGGTAATCTGTGTCTTGTCACTGCCACCAACTATTTTGGGGGGGTCAGTAATTTCTACAAAATATTTGGGAATTGAGGTAATCTGTGTCTTGTCACTGCCACCCAGAATTTTGGGGGGTCAGTAATTTCTACAAAATATTTGGGAATTGAGGTAATCTGTGTCTTGTCACTGCCACCCAGAATTTTGGGGGGTCAGTAATTTCTACAAAATATTTGGGAATTGAGGTAATCTGTGTTTTGTCACTGCCACCCATCGGGGGTCTCACTGATTTATAGGAGGTTTCTGGGAATTGTAATCTGTGTCTTCTCACTGCCAGCTATCAGGGGGTCTCACTGACTTGTAGCAGATTTCTGCGAATTGTAATTTGTGTCTTGTCACTGGCACCCATCAGGGGGTCTCACTGATTTATAGGAGGTTTCTGGGAATTGTAATCTGTGTCTTGTCACTGGCTGCCAGCTATCGGGGTGTCTCATTGAGTTATACCAGAGTTCTGGAAATCTTTAATCTTTATACCAGAGTTGAATCAGAGTTCTGTATATATTTAATCTATATATCACTCACCATGTCAGAAAGACCAAAAAGGACAGGCACAGATAAGAGGCCCAGACACAGATAAGAGGGCAAGCAGCTTCTGTGTCGGGAGGCTGTGCCTCTGGTCGTCGTGGAAGTGGTGCATCCTCTGCAGGGGCAAGCTTGTCCTTTCTAACTGGTGCTGGCCATCTTATGCAGCAGCAGCAACATACAGAGGATTTGGTGGATTGGCTAACCAGGCCATCCGAGTCCTCCGGGTCCTCTGCCAGCCAGGCTTGTAGTGCTTTACAGTCCACCTCAGCTGCCAAAGCATCTAATGCAGCCTCATGTCCACAGCTACTCCTGCCGTAGCCTCACTATCACACACGGAGGAGTTAGCTGAATTGTTTGACTACAATGACAGTGACATGCTGCTTGAGGATGCGCAGCAAGTACAGTGCTCCGATTCAATCTCTGAGGTTGAGGAAGGGAGTATAATCAACCTAGAGGAAGGGGGTGCCATTGATGACACACAAATAACTGGCACTCATGTTGTCCCAGCAGCTGCAGCATACTGCCAAGTTGGCTCCAGTGTCGAGGAAATAGGGAGTGATGACAATGATGATGAGGTCACTGACTCCACCTGGGTGCCTGATCGAACAGAGGAGTCAAGTGAGGAGGAGGAGGCACAACAAACACGAGGCACAACGTCCTCTATGACCAACCGTAGCACTAGCCAGTCCAAGGCATCAGATGTCAGAGCTGCTCAGGTGCTGAGCGCTGTTGTCTCAAAGCACACATCCAGGAACTCTGCTGTCTGGGAGTTCTTTAAGAAATGTGCAGCAGACCCCACCGTTGCCATTTGTAATCTATGTCAGATGAGGCTCAAGCGTGGGAAAGACAGCGGACGCTTGGGTACCATGTGCTTGAGGTGACATATGACCACCTGCCACGCATCCCGTTGACGCAAAACTTTGCGTAGGTCCTCCTCATCTGTCTCTACCCCCACTGTATGTTCTGCCATGTCATTGCCTACAACCTCCACTGACAGGGATGATGCTACAGTAATGGATGTACCAGGTCCTTCCTCACAATGTGACAGCATCCCATCAGCTGAAGATTTACGCAGTCAGATTACGTTGCCCCAGCTGCTGCAGCGTGAGAAAAAATATAGTCCCAACCATCCCCTTGCACAGCGTCTAAATGCCAGCTTAGCAAAATTACTCGCATTGCAGCTGCTGCCTTTCCAGCTGGTGGACTCTGCTCCCTTCCGTGAATTTGCTGAATGTGCTGTACCACTGTGGCATGTTCCAAAACGCCATTACTTTTCATGGAAGGCCATTCCAGCACTATACCAGCACGTGGAAGACAATGTTATCGAGTCATTGGGAAAGGCAGTCAGCAGCAAGGTGCATGTGACTTTAGACACGTGGTCCAGCAAGCATGGACAGGGTAGTTACATTTCCTTCACGGCACACTGGGTAACTCTGATTGCAGCTGGGAGGGATCCAAGATGGGGCTCTGTGCTGGAGCTTGTTCATCCACCATGCCTCCAGAAAGCTGCTTGTATGAGGTCTGTCTGCTCCACCTTCACCTCTCCCTCATCCTCCTCCTCCTCCTTCTGTGTCTCTGGTGAAGTGGCAGTTAAACCGACGCCTGACAGGGGCTATGCAATGGCTCAAGCAAAAAGATGCCATACTGTGATTGAGTTGGTTTGTTTAGGGGACAGGAGCCACACCAGGCCAGAAATTCTGTCAGCTCTGCAGGGGCAGGTGCAGAGATGGTTAACACCACGCCAACTTCAACTGGGAATG
Organism: Leptobrachium leishanense; assembly: GCA_009667805.1. Lineage (NCBI taxonomy): Eukaryota > Metazoa > Chordata > Amphibia > Anura > Megophryidae > Leptobrachium > Leptobrachium leishanense. The sequence continues at coordinate 55,621 of RXON01000140.1, read as the reverse complement.
GTCGTCTGTGATAATGGCAGCAACCTGCTCTCCGCCCTAAGCCTGGGTAAATTGACGCATGTACCATGCCTAGCACACGTCCTAAATCTGGTGGTACAGCGTTTCCAAAACAGGTACCCAGGGCTGGCAGAGCTTCTCAACCAGGCCAGAAAAGTCTGCAGCCACTTCAGATGGTCATTCCCAGCAAGTGTTCGCCTGGCAGAAATTCAAAGAGAATTCCACCTTCCCAGAAACCGTCTGATCTGTGACATGCACACCAGGTGGAACTCGACATTAGCAATGCTGCAGCGTCTGCACAAGCAGCAGAGGGCCATCAACGAGTACCTGTGTGAGTATGGCACAAGGACAGGTTCAGGTCAACTTGTTTCCCACCCCCGCAGTGGCTGATGATCAAGGATGCATGCACTGTACTGTCTCCATTTGAGGAGGCAACGAGGATGGTGAGCAGGGACAGTGCATGCATCAGTGACACAATTCCTTTAGTGTTCCTGCTGGAGCACACTCTGCGGGGAATTATAGATGTGGCTCTAGAGGCAGAGCAGAGGGAGGAAGAGGATGCCTTCCCTAGTTCTGAAGGTCCCAGTCTTTCCGCAGACAGCATTTCAGTGGGTCCTCCTCAGATAAGACAGGAGGAGGAGGAGGAGGAGGAATATTTAAGTAGTGGGGGCATTGAAGGTGGGGATTCCTCAAGGGAGGGTTTTGTGTGCCCAGAAACACAAGGACTAGTACGTGGCTGGGAGGAGGAAGTGCACGATGAGGTCATCCTCCTCATTGACCAGGAAGACTCAGAAGCTAATGCCACCTCCAACTTACGCTGCATGGGCTCCCTTATCCTGCAAAGCCTGGTAAAGGACCCCAGGATTTGTGCTATCAAGGAGAGGGATCATTACTGGTTGGCAACCCTTCTTGATCCACGAGACAAGGGTAAAGTTGCAGAGCTCATACTGCCCGCACAGAGGGAGCACAGGATGAAAAAACTTGAGGACGCTCTAAAGCAACACTTGTGTAACACCTTTCCAGGCACTGGTAGGTTACCAAGTGATGACACAGGTGCTTCTGAGGCTGCGGATGATCAGAGGAATAGTGGTGAAGGCTGGGGCCGCTTGACTAGTCCACGACGCCCAGGGACGTCAAATGTAGGCACCCATTGCCAGCGTCTTCACCATATGGTGCAGGACTACCTAGGGGCAATTGCAGACCTGGATACCTTTCCAGCAGATGATCCACTGGCTTACTGGGTGTTGAGATTGGATCACTGGCCAGAATTTAGCCAATATGCTATGCAGCTACTAGGTTGCCCTTCATCCAGCGTGCTTTCTGAAAGGACGTTCGGTGCCGCTGGAGGTTTTGTCACAGACAAAAGAGTGCGTCTGTCCACCGACTCTGTAGACCGGCTGACATTTATAAAAATTAATCAGTCCTGGATCAGCAGCTATCAATCCCCTGAAGCAGACGTAATGGGATAGATCGGGGATGTCTTCTGCATTCACAAAACCTCCAGCACTGAACTCTTCCACAATACCACAAAAGGGTTACGGTATGAAGGCACTTGCTGCCATGAAAGGCACAATATTTAGCTGCACTGATGCCTGTGCCACATTTATATAATTTACATTTTTTGAACCGCAGGGTCCAACCCTGCACTCTTCTACAATACCACAAAAGGGTTACGGTGTGAAGGCACTTGCTGCCACCAAAGGCACAATATTTGGGTGCACTGACGCCTTTACCAGATTCATATCTTTTTAATATAGGACCGCATGGTCCACCCCTGCACTCTTCCACAATACCACAGAGGGGTTACGGTGTGACAGCACTGTTGTCGACGCTAAAGGCACAATTTTAAAGCACCTATTGTTACTTTCATCCAAAGCCTGCATAAGTTTCACAATAATTTAGCCAAAAAAAATCACTAAACTTTTTCTGCATGTCCTAAAATGTCTTTTCATACAGGCTGCCGCCTCAAGCAGTTGTTTACGAATAGATTAAAGGAAAAGCATTTACCGTCATTTGAAACGTCATTTTTTGTTCTTAAATGTTTCTATACAGCCTACAAATCCGTCACTTCACGGGCAGGTTATGGGGACCTCCTAGGCACGCTATTTGAAGGAATTTTTCGTTTTTATTTTTAACCCTTATGTAGCGCTCACTCCCGGAGGAGCCGCTGAATTTAACCTCGGGTTAGTCTCTCCGCACTAGGGAATAAATATATACCAGCACTGTTGTGGATTTTATAAATTATATACTTTACTGGTCTCAATAAAGCGGCATATATAATGTAAGCACGGTATATAGAAAACAGTATTTCGTAATGTGAGAAACGCGCAGCGGTAAAAGAAAAGTTTAACCCCTCGTCTCTGGAGTGTAAGTCCCGTGCAGGTTATGTCCCAAAAAGTGTGTGTGTGTGAGCTCAGGTACCCGGGTACTATATTCGACCGGCCAGTGAATGGATTTAATAAATCTTCGACTAGTTACGTTGGGGCCCTGTAGATTTAAGCAATACTGCGGCGTGCTTCGTTAAACTTTGACTGTGGCCTGGAAGGCCTCTCACCCATCCGCCAGACAATCTGTTCCGCTGCCCGATCAAGGACGTCTCTCCGCTGGATTATACTGGGACCCTGTGCCACCGCATCCGCTTCTTTTGCTTGTCCGTCTTCTACAACAAGATCTATGGCCTACCGCCTGCACTCCCAGTGGATCATCGCGGTCTCCTTACTCGGGGTCCAATCTGGAACTCTGTGTCTGTGCAAAACCTCTCAGCGGTGGATTACTAGGTCTCTGGCAAGTCACTGTATCAATCCCCAGCGTCGGCAAGGCAGCGCCTGCTCTCCGGCCTGGTAACAATTGCTCACAGTCTCACGTGCGTCTTACTCTGTTCACCGCTCGGCTCACACTGGCTCTCCTTCGTACGAGGCTGCGGATGTCCTTTACTCCTTCCCCACCCACCTCCTGTCTCTGCCCCAAAGCATGCTGGAAAACGTAGTCCCATTGTGTCCAGTATAGTTTACATTGCACTTGTCGCCCTCTGGTGGCCAAACCCGAGCAACTGGAAACTGGAAAAGTCATCTCTTCGGAGTATGATCCTTCCAGTGAAGGCATAGAACTATAATCATAGGACGCGTTTTCAGGAACTACAGGAATTTCCAAAGTTTCGGGAACTTCCAATTGGAATTCAGGAGCCTCAGGCCTCAGGTTACTTTCCCACCGTTCGGGAACTGGAATGACCTCTTCAGGTTCTGGCGAGCGCACCCAGTCCAGACAAAAAATTCCTTCCTCACTATCCTCTTCACTCTCTTCAACAACCTGTGTCTGCTGAGACCGAGTAACGGGAGTCGAGCGTGGAGCAGGCGGGTTCGGTAGAGAAAGTTCGTCTCCAACTGGTATCCTTACAGCCTCCCTCTGTCAGGATTAGGCGGTGATGGGAACCAATGTGCAAGGTATACCAACTCGGCTCATCTACTATGTGGAGGGTTAGGTATAAATATACAACCTTATCCACAATAGTGCATGGGTGATAGGTAGAATCAGGTGCGTAGTGATGTCCAGAGCCGGTTTCAGGATATAGGCAAGCAGCGAAGTCGATAATATTAGCCGGGGTCAAAAGGGTTAATTCAGACAGCATAAATGGTAATTCAGGCAGAAGGTCGTAGGATAAAGGCAGTCAGCAGAATCGTTAGACATAAGCAAGGTTCGGTACACGGCAAAGTAAAGCAGGCTTCAGTAGGTCAAACACGCTGTAACACATGAGAGAGTAGACGAACTAGCAATGAACTCACTAATCAGCCGGCTTCTTATAGAGGGGTCTCAGGTTCTAGCTGATTGGTGGGCGGGATGACGTCAGACGTATGGAGCGACGTGGCGTGCCGCGCGCGCGCATGCGCGGATCACTTTCGTTTCAGGTTGTGGCTGGGGAAGGAGCATGGGCGGTTTGGAAGCTCGCCGGTGGCCATCTTGGGTCCGCGCGGCGGCGCGACAGGTGGGTAGTCCTCACACCCTCACAGGTAACAGATGATTTCGGTGCCAGTTTTTAAGAGGCCCAGCCTTTCCATCTGGTCGGATTTGGTAAACTGGCAACCCCGGCAGTTGCTTGCAGACAATGTAGACTTGAGAACTCCATCTATCCGCCAACTTATGCCTTGCAGAAGCACCCAAGTTCTTCAACAAAACCCTATCACCGGGTTGTAGATCCTGTATCCGAACTCTCAAGTCGTAGTTTCACTTATTCCTCTGTTCCCTGTTTCCTGAGGTCAAACGGGCCTGTTCAAACGCAGAGGCCAAATTCTTCCGAAGTCTATCCACGTAATTTCTATGAGAGGCTACAGACGTCTGATCCAGAGATAGCCCAAACGCCAAATCAACCGGCAGTCGAGCTTCTCTTCCGAACATAAGTAGTATCCAGTAGCGTCACTCTCCGTACTGTTGTACGCATGCACCAGCGTAGCCATGTGACAACTCCAGCTCTGCTTCTCTTTGTTCGACAATGTCCCCAACATATTTAGCAGCGTGCGATTAAACCTTTCTGGTTGAGCATCACCTTGAGGGTGATATGGTGTAGTTCGGGTCTTCTGAATCCCTAGTAGTTCCAGCAATTGCCCAACAAGCCGGCTCTCAAAGTCTCTGCCCTGATCCGAGTGTATTCTCCTTGGTAGGCCATAGTGAACAAAAAACTTTTCCATTAAAACCTTCGCCACCGTAGGAGCATGTTGGTCTTTCGTAGAAAAGGCGTATCGCGTGAAATGATCTGTCACTACTAGAATATTTCCCTGCCCACTAGCATCCGGCTCTAAGCACAGGAAATCAATGCACACCAAATCCATGGGTCCTTGACTTTGCAGGGGCTCATTGGAGCAGCTTGGGTTGGTAGGGTTTTCCTCTGGATACACCTCAAACACGAATGACAGTAACTTTCAACTTCAGATCTCATACAGGGCCAATAAAATCTGTCTCTCACTAGCTTAAAAGTTCTCTCTGCACCCAAATGTCCATGGTCATCGTGTAATGATCGCAGCACACCCTCTCTGTGTTTGGTGGGAAGGAACAATTGTTGGGTCTCTTCAGCATTGTTTGAGGGGCCCCTTCGGTAGACCACCCTGTCCAACATCTTCAACCGTTCCCACTCTTTGTATACCAATCGGGCTCCTTCTGGGGAATTTGTCAGTAGAAATTCCCGTTGGTTCAAGGTTAGGGCCTTCACGGTTAATGCAATCAAAGGGTCTCTAGCCTGATCGGCTCTCATCTCCTGTTTCGAGAAAGTAGGCAAACTTTCATCCCTCAGCTGCATAGGATTACAATAGAACTCTGGAACAGCCGCAGCCATAACTCCTATGGCTTCTGCTTCAATCCCTCCCTTGACCCGGCGCTCCGCTCCTTGACATAAAGCTTGCACCCCATCTGGAGTTAACTGAGTCCATTCTGTAGTGTAGGGTCTTCTTGACAAAGCATCGGCATCTCGATTATTCACTCCAGGGCGATACTTCAGGCTGAACCGAAACCCTGACAGAGCGGCCAACCACCGATGTCCCGTTGCATCCAGCTTCGCAGTAGTATGGACGTAGGTAAGAGGATTGTTATCGGTCTTTATCATAAATTCGGCTCCGTACAGATAATCTTTCAGCTTGTCTACTACCGCTCATTTCAAGGCTAGGAACTCCAACTTGTGGGTAGGATAGTTCTTTTCTGAAGGCGTAAGACTTTGGCTCACATACGCTACAGGCCTCAACAATCCGCCATATTCCTGGTATAGGACTCCCCCTAGACCTTCTCTGCTGGCATCCACATGCAATTCGTACGGCTTATGAGGATCAGCGTAAGCCAAGACAGGAGCTCGAGTTAGACTCTCTTTCAGCTTCATGAAAGCACCTTCGCATTGATTAGTCCATTCTTCTTGGATGGATTCTCGAGCCTTCCTTGGCCCTGGAGCCGATGAATTTCGATCAGAGGCCTTGTGGCCTTCTTCTGCGTCTTCCTTTTGTAGGAGCTTGTTCAGTGGTTGAGCTATCTTGGCAAATCCTCCTACGAATCTTCAGTAATAGGAGCAGAACCCCAAGAAAGATCTAAGTTCAGTAACAATTCGGGGTCTAGGCCAGGAAGCTACGGCTTCCAACTTTCGAGGATCCGTCGAAACGCCTTCTGCTGAAACAACATGTCCCAGATACGTAACGGAAGGTAAACAGAATTGACACTTCTCTAGAGACAGTTTCAACCCCTCTTCATGGAGCCGCTTCAAGACCTTCTCCAACCGTTGCTCATGTTCTTCCAAAGTCTTCCCGAACACAATAATGTCATCCAGATACACTAACACTTCGATCAGGTTCATGTCCCCGACTGTCTTCTCCATTAACCGTTGGAACGTGGCTGGAGCCCCCGTAAGGCCTTGAGGCATTCTGTTGAACTCAAAGAACCCCAGTGGGCAGATGAACGCAGTCGTTAACACCACGCCAGCTTGAGCTGGGAATGGTCGTCTGTGATAATGGCAGCAACCTTTCCGCCCTACGCCTGGGTAAGTTGACGCATGTATCAAATCGAATAAGGAGATGCACTCAAATTAAATAAACTTTATTAAATTCTCAATACTATAAACACATAAAGCAAATGTGTATATATATATAATCAGAAGCAGTAATTCACCATAGGCAAATAAACCCTTCAAGGGCAAAAAACACAATACAATGAATAATACAATGCAATAAATAATAAGCAAAAATCACAAAGCACTTGGAAAAGTGTGAACAGGAGAGCGGAGTCAAGGATCCCAACGTTTCGACGATAAATGTCTTTGTCAAGGGACAACCAACTCCGGTTGGTTCTGAGGTGTACGCGTCGGCTCGGGGTGGTATGCGTCGGATGTGAGGTGGTACGCGTAGTTTATGGGGTGGTACATGTTGGTTCTGAGAGGTACGCGTTGGCTCGGGGTGGTATGCGTCGGCACTGGGGTGGTACGCGTCGGCTTGGGGGTGGTATGCGTCGGATCTGAGGTGGTACGTGTAGTTTCAGGTGTGGTACGTGTTGGTTCTGAGAGGTACGCGTCGGCTCGGGGTGGTATGCGTCGGCACTGGGGTGGTACGTGTCGGCTTGGGGGTGGTATGCGTCGGATCTGAGGTGGTACGCGTAGTTTCAGGGGTGGTACGTGTTGGTTCTGAGAGGTATGCATCGGCTCGGGGTGGTACGCGTCGGCACTGGGGTGGTACGCGTCGGCTTGGGGGTGGTATGCGTTGGATCCGAGGTGGTACGCGTAGTTTCAGGGGTGGTACGTGTTGGTTCTGAGAGGTACGCGTCTGATCGGGGTGGTACGCGTCGGCACTGGGGTGGTACGCGAAGGCTTGGGGGTGGTATGCTTCGGATCTGAGGTGGTGCGTGTAGTTTCAGGGGTGGTACGTGTTGGTTCTGAGAGGTACGCATCGGCTCGGGGTGGTACGCGTCGGCACTGGGGTGGTACGCGTCGGCTTGGGGTGGTATGCGTCAGATCTGAGGTGGTACACGTAGTTTCAGGGATGGTACATGTTGGTTCTGAGAGTTACGCGTCGGCTCGGGGTGGTACGTGTCAACACTGGGGTGGTACGCGTCGGCTTGGGGTGGTATTCGTCGGATCTGAGGTGGTACGTGTAGTTTCAGGGGTGGTACGTGTTGGTTCTGAGAGGTACGCGTCGGCTCGTAGTGGTACGCATCGGCACTAGGGTGACGCGTTGGCTTGGGGATGGTATGCATCGGATCTGAGGTGGTACACGTAGTTTCAGGGATGGTACGTGTTGGTTCTGAGAGGTACGCTTTGGCTCGGGTGGTACGCATCAGCACTGGGGTGGTACGCGTCGGCTTGGGGTGGTATGCGTCGGATCTGAGGTGGTACGCGTAGTTTCAGGGGTGGTACGTGTTGGTTCTGAGAGGTACGCGTCGGCACTGGGGTGGTATGCGTTGGCTTGGGGGTGGTACGCGTCAGATCTGAGGTGGTACGCGTAGTTTCAGGGGTGGTACGTGTTGGTTCTGAGAGGTATACACGTCGGCTCGGGGTGGTACGCGTCGGCACTGGAGTGGTACGCGTCGGCTTCGGGGTGGTACGTGTTGGTTCTGAGAGGTACGCGTTGGCTCGGGTGGTACGCGTCAGCTTGGGGGTGGCATGCGTCGGCACTGGGGTGGTACGCGTCGGCACTGGGGTGGTATGCGTTGGCTTGGGGTGGTATGCGTTGGATCTGAGGTGGTACGCGTAGTTTCAGGGGTGGTACGTGTCGGTTCTGAGGTGGTACGCGTTGGCACTGGGGTGGTACGCGTTGGCACTGGGGTGGTACGCGTCGGCTTGGGGGTGGTATGCGTCGGATCTGAGGTGGTACGTGTATTTTCGGGGTGGTACGTGTCGGATCTGAGGTGGTACGCGTATTTTCGGGGTGGTACGTGTCGGTTCTGAGGTGGTACGTGTTGATTCTGAGAGGGTACGTGTCGGCTTGGGGTGGTACACATCGGTTCTGAGGTGGTACGTGTTGGCTCGGGGTGGTACACATCGGTTCTGATGTGGTACACGTCGGCTTGGGGTGGTACACATCGGTTCTGAGGTGGTACGCATCGGCTTGGGGTGGTACACATCGGTTCTGAGGTGGTACGCGTCGGCTCGGGGTGGTACACATCGGTTCTGAGGTGGTACACGTCGGCTTGGGGTGGTACACATCGGTTCTGAGGTGGTACGCGTTGGCTCGGGGTGGTACACATCGGTTCTGAGGTGGTACGCGTCGGCTCGGGGTGGTACACATCGGTTCTGAGGTGGTACGCGTCGGCTCGGGGTGGTACACATCGGTTCTGAGGTGGTACACGTCGGCTTGGGGTGGTACACATCGGTTCTGAGGTGGTACGCGTTGGCTCGGGGTGGTACACATCGGTTCTGAGGTGGTACGCGTCGGCTCGGGGTGGTACACATCGGTTCTGAGGTGGTACGCGTCGGCTCAGGGTGGTACACATCGGTTCTGAGGTGGTACGCGTCGGCTCGGGGTGGTACACATCGGTTCTGAGGTGGTACGCGTCGGCTCGGTGTGGTACACATCGGTTCTGAGGTGGTACGCGTCGGCTCGGGGTGGTAACACATCGGTTCTGAGGTGGTACGCGTCGGCTCGGGGGTGGTACACGTCGGTTTCTGAGGTGGTACGCGTCGGCTCGGGGTGGTACACATCGGTTCTGAGGTGGTACGCGTTGGCTCGGTGTGGTACACATCGGTTCTGAGGTGGTACGCGTCGGCTCGGGGTGGTACACATCGGTTCTGAGGTGGTACACGTCGGCTCGGAGGTGGTACACATCGGTTCTGAGGTGGTACACGTCGGCTCGGGGTGGTACACATCGGTTCTGAGGTGGTACGCGTCGGCTTGGGGTGGTACACATCGGTTCTGAGGTGGTACGCGTCGGCTTGGGGTGGTACACATCGGTTCTGAGGTGGTACGCGTCGGCTCGGGGTGGTACACATCGGTTCTGAGGTGGTACGCGTCGGCTTGGGGTGGTACACATCGGTTCTGAGGTGGTACGCGTCGGCTTGGGGTGGTACACATCGGTTCTGAGGTGCTACGCGTCGGCTTGGGGTGGTACACATCGGTTCTGAGGTGGTACGCGTCGGCTCGGGGTGGTACACATCGGGTTGTGAGGTGGTACGCGTCGGATCGGGGTGGTACACATCGGTTGTGAGGTGGTACGCGTTGGCTCGGGGTGGTACACATTGGTTCTGAGGTGGTACGCGTCGGATCGGGGTGGTACACATCGGTTGTGAGGTGGTACGCGTCGGCTGATGGGTAGGACATGTCGTCCTGTATTCACTATTGCCGTTGTTCACGCGTTTCACGTTATAAAGTGACGCAGATTCTCCGGTGTCGCCGCCGCCCCCTCCTGATACTAAATGAAGGGTGTGTGACATAATCGTGAATTGTAGAGTTGCCGTTTCCATGGTAGCTGCTCCACAGTGACGTAGATAATTAAGACCCCCCCCCCCCCTTCCTTTGCTAACGGTATATATCGCGCACTTCCCCTTTAAAACGGGGCACCGCCCACGCTGAGGCGCCTTCCCGCTGCTTTCTGATTAGCTGGTCTTTATTTTCTCCTGCTCTCATTGGCTAAACAGAACACTTCCGCATATGAGCCGCCAATGTATAGTTCCCTCTTATTAGCACAAAAACCTCTGAAGGCTCTCATCGTAATTGGCTGCCACTCCCAAGCAACTCTACAGTGATTGGTGTTTAAACCTGTTGTGACATATGATTGGGTATACGTCACCGTTTCCGTTGTGCGATTGGCTGTATGTCGCTGTTCCCAGTTCTCAGCAGCCATCTTGCTGTCAGTGTGTTGGAGCCGCTCCCGAGTCCAGACATGGCTGCCCGGCTCCCTGCCTGTGTGGTGGATTGCGGGACAGGGTGAGTGCGACCCCCTTCCCAGGTCCCCCCCCCCCGGCTGGGATTCCGGGGGGGGGTGTGATAAGGGTATAGGGGGGGGCAGGGTGTTGGTGGGTTGTAGGTATGGGTCGGGTGAGGAGGTGCCGGTGGGGGCTGGATGCAATGCTGTGCCTCCCCTCAGGAGGTGGTGTCGGGGTTTGGCAGCTCTGGGGGGGGGGGTGTTGGCTGCTCGGGGGGGGGGGCCGTGGCGGAGGAGGGGGCGGCCGGAGGAGGAGGGGGGGGTGACAGGTTCTTCCTGGATTCCAGTCGTTATTCTTGATCTGGGTGTGGTTGGCAGCGGCACTGCGGGGGTTAATACAGGGGGGGGCAGACGGGGCTCACGTGGTTTCCCTTGTGGTCGCTGCACTTCCTGGTTTAATGTTTGCCGGATGTGGCCGAGGACTATGTGTGCGCTGCGTGCTCCCTGTGACGCGCTGCCCTGTATTGTCGCCCTCTAATACGTCCCCCCCATTGACGTAATCCCCCCCATTGACGTAATCCCCCCCCATTGACGTAATCCCCCCATTGACGTAATCTTCCCCCCCCCACGTAATCTCTCTCCCCCCATTGACGTAATCTCTCCCCATTGACGTAATCTCTCCCCCCCATTGACGTAATCTCTCCCCCCCATTGACGTAATCTCTCCCCCCCATTGACGTAATCTCTCTCCCCCATTGACGTAATCTCTCTCCCCCCCCTTGACGTAATCTCTCCCCCCCCCATTGACGTAATCTCTCCCCCCCCATTGACGTAATCTCTCCCCCATTGACGTAATCTCTCTCCCCCATTGACGTAATCTCTCTCCCCCATTGACGTAATCTCTCTCCCCCATTGACGTAATCTCTCTCCCCATTGACGTAATCTCTCTCCCCCATTGACGTAATCTCTCTCCCCCATTGACGTAATCTCTCTCCCCCATTGACGTAATCTCTCTCCCCATTGACGTAATCTCTCTCCCCATTGACGTAATCTCTCTCCCCCATTGACGTAATCTCTCTCCCCATTGACGTAATCTCTCTCCCCCATTGACGTAATCTCTCTCCCCCATTGACGTAATCTCTCTCCCCATTGACGTAAAATTCTCTCCCCCATTGACGTAATCTCTCTCCCCCCCCCCCATTGACGTAATCTCTCTCCCCCCCATTGACGTAATCTCTCTCCCCCCATTGACGTAATCTCTCCCCCCCCCATTGACGTAATCTCTCCCCCCATTGACGTAATCTCCCCCCCCCCCCATTGACGTAATCTCTCTCCCCATTGACGTAATCTCTCTCCCCATTGACGTAATCTCTCTCCCCATTGACGTAATCTCTCTCCCCATTGACGTAATCTCTCTCCCCCCATTGACGTAATGTCTCCCCCCCCATTGACGTAATGTCTCCCCCCATTGACGTAATGTCTCCCCCCCCCATTGACGTAATCTCTCTCCCCATTGACGTAATCTCTCTCCCCATTGACGTAATCTCTCTCCCCCCCATTGACGTAATCTCTCTCCCCCATTGACGTAATCTCTCTCCCCCATTGACGTAATCTCTCTCCCCCATTGACGTAATCTCTCTCCCCCATTTGACGTAATCTCTCTCCCCCCATTGACGTAATCTCTCTCCCCCCATTGACGTAATCTCTCTCCCCCATTGACGTAATCTCTCTCCCCCCATTGACGTAATCTCTCTCCCCCCATTGACGTAATCTCTCTCCCCCCATTGACGTAATCTCTCTCCCCCATTGACGTAATCTCTCCCCCCATTGACGTAATCTCTCTCCCCCCATTGACGTAATCTCTCTCCCCCCATTGACGTAATCTCTCTCCCCCCATTGACGTAATCTCTCTCCCCCCATTGACGTAATCTCTCTCCCCCCCATTGACGTAATCTCTCTCCCCCCATTGACGTAATCTCTCTCCCCCCATTGACGTAATCTCTCTCCCCCATTGACGTAATCTCTCTCCCCCATTGACGTAATCTCTCTCCCCCCATTGACGTAATCTCTCTCCCCCCATTGACGTAATCTCTCTCCCCCCATTGACGTAATCTCTCTCCCCCATTGACGTAATCTCTCTCCCCCCCATTGACGTAATCTCTCTCCCCCATTGACGTAATCTCTCTCCCCCCATTGACGTAATCTCTCTCCCCCATTGACGTAATCTCTCTCCCCCATTGACGTAATCTCTCTCCCCCATTGACGTAATCTCTCTCCCCCATTGACGTAATCTCTCTCCCCCCATTGACGTAATCTCTCTCCCCCATTGACGTAATCTCTCTCCCCCATTGACGTAATCTCTCTCTCCCCCATTGACGTAATCTCTCTCTCCCCCATTGACGTAATCTCTCTCTCCCCCATTGACGTAATCTCTCTCTCCCCCATTGACGTAATCTCTCTCTCCCCCATTGACGTAATCTCTCTCCCCCCCTGATTGACGTAATCTCTCTCCCCCATTGACGTAATCTCTCTCCCCCCCCATTGACGTAATCTCTCTCCCCCCATTGACGTAATCTCTCTCCCCCCCATTGACGTAATCTCTCTCCCCCCCCCATTGACGTAATCTCTCTCCCCCCCATTGACGTAATCTCTCTCCCCCCCATTGACGTAATCTCTCTCTCCCCCATTGACGTAATCTCTCTCTCCCCCATTGACGTAATCTCTCTCCCCCATTGACGTAATCTCTCTCTCCCCCATTGACGTAATCTCTCTCTCCCCCATTGACGTAATCTCTCTCTCCCCCATTGACGTAATCTCTCTCTCCCCCATTGACGTAATCTCTCTCTCCCCCATTGACGTAATCTCTCTCTCCCCCATTGACGTAATCTCTCTCTCCCCCATTGACGTAATCTCTCTCCCCCCCCCATTGACGTAATCTCTCTCCCCCCCCCCCCCATTGACGTAATCTCTCCCCCCCCCCCCCCCATTGACGTAATCTCTCTCCCCCCCCCCCCATTGACGTAATCTCTCTCCCCCCCCCCCATTGACGTAATCTCTCTCCCCCCCCCCCCCCCCCCCGGTGACGAGCGCAGCCCGCTTTCCGGTCGAGTGAGTTCCGACATGCTGGGAATTCCTAAATTTTCTTAACAAGTGTGACGTAAAGTTTTTAGATTTTAATAAGGACTCGGAGGCGAGTATTTGCATCAACTTCTTTTATTGCACCCACAGCAGCAAAGAATGAATGCAATGAACACAAGAAAAATAAACATAGGGTATCCCCCCAGCAGGGAGCACCCAACCCCAGTCCTTGGTACCACCCCCCCAAGCTTATATATGTCCTGAGCGGGAGCACCTCTTCTTTTAGCAGCAACTTCAGAAACAAAAAACGACCAACATCGGCGAACAAGGAGTCGAACCAGCTGGGATGTGAAGTCTTGCAGCATTCATGAGGCTGTGAAGAGAACACAAAATACGAGCCAGGCATTAAAACAGGGAACCTGTCAGGAACCCAACAAGTACCCACCCACCGGTAGGAAGTGGCCCATATATCTACATAAAGGGACATCCCAGAAGTGAACAGAAAAGGGGTACAGAGCCCCCTCACCCATCAACGGCAGAAGGAAAAACCACAAGTAAAAACTCGATGTTCAATAATTTATTAGCAGTATACATAGTCAAACATAAGAACGGGAGGGTGTGGTGGGAAATACTCGCCTCCGAGTCCTTATTAAAATTGCAACTTTCCGTCACATTTGTTAAGAAAATTTAGGAATTTCAATACAGGAACTCGGAGGCTCCTAATTTGCAGGTTTACGCACCAGAGCCTGAGACATATGGGTGAGCGGGCGGAAATAAAAACGGCGAAGGGTAGATTCCTGTGACCAATTCGCCGCCTTCATCAAATCCTCGAGCCTACAACCAGAAGCAAACGCCTTGGAGGCCGCGGCCCCCCTCATAGTGTGCCCCAAAGCGCGACATATCAACGCCTGCCAAAGCCAACAGCCATCAGGCCCACCGTGCCAACGTGGAGGAGCATACCGGAGCATGCGGTGTCCGGAAAGACACAACGGAGAAACTGGGGCATCACGGAGGGACACCGTGCGAGCCTCATAGGCCTGAAGACACCGCACGGGGCACAATTGAGGATCACCAGCGAAAGCGGGGTAGAACACTGAACGAATAGCCGTCTTCGTACGTCTGGAAACATCAAACCGAACCCCTTCCGGTGTAAAAGAAAGGACCTGGAAGTCCAGGGCTCTATCATCGCCCACACGTTTGCAGGAAATCAGACATATCAGGACTAACAACTTGGCGGATAATTGTTTCAATGACAGATCGTCATTAGCCACGCAAAATCTCAAGAACCAAAGATACGTCCCAGGTCGGAATATCGAGGAGCCGGAGGCCAGGAGAGTCGAACACCTTTTGAGTAAGTGACACATCAGGGCATGGTGACCCACCGGGACGCCCTCCAAACCAACATGACCAGCCGATATCGCCGAGCGATACACATTGATAGTCCGGAAAGCTAAACCCGAATCAAACAGGGACAACAGAAAATTCAACACCACCATCACAGGGGCAGTAAGGGAATCGTGGCCCCGTCCCAAACACCAGCGATGCCGATATTTTTTTTTTTTTTATAGGCGCTCCGCGTGCCTGGAGCCCAGGCCTGTTGTAGTAGGGAAGCCGTTCCCTCCGAAACGTCTGTGGTTTGCCAGGCGAACCTGAAACCAACCACGCCACCGTCAACCGATTTTCCCCCATCACCAAGGGATGTGGAAGGCCCTCCGGGTCTGACAGCAGGTACATCTATCGCCAGTTCCAACAGGTTGGGATACCAGGGTTGGGACTGCCAGAGCGCGGTCAGGAGTACCAATTCCGCCCCTTGCTCTCTCAGCGCAGATAAAACTCTGCATAATATCCGAAATGGAGGAAAGGCGTAATGACGACCCTGCGGCCAGTGAAGTTTGAGGGCATCTGTGGCCAGTGCCTTCGGGTCAGGTCGCCAGCTGAAAGAAATCCGGCAACTGATGATTCAGTCTGGACGCAAAGAGATCTACCTGCATTGGACCCCAGAGAGTAATGATGTTGTCAAGAACTGATGGTAGTAGACGCCAGTCCCCGCTGTCCGTCAGATGGCAAGAATTCCAGTCCACCACCGTGTTGCACAGGCCCGGGATGAATTCGGCCACTATGAAGAGTCCTCTCTGCAGGCAGAATTCCCATAGCTTGCGGGCCTTGGATGTCAAGTCTCGATCGAGTGCCCCCCAGAGCGTTGACATAACGGGCCGCCGCCTTGTTGTCCATGCGTATCAGAACGCACTGAGCCCCGCGAAGCATTGAATTGCAAAGAACGCTAAGAGTTTCAGCACGTTGATATGGGCCTCTGCCTCTGAGGGGGACCACTGACCTCCTGTCTCCAGGTGCCCGCATCGGGCGTCCCAGCCCCTGCGACTGGCATCCGACTCTATATGGTCATAGTCGGAGTCGGGTCCATCACCGGATGAGAGTTCCATCTGGTCCAGTCGGAGAGCCACCAGCGGAGGTCTTCCCGCACCTCGTCTGATAGCAGCACCTTCTGCGAGTAGTCCGGATTCAAATGGAGAAAACAGGCCTTCCAGGTCTGGAGGGCCCGATTAGTGTAGGGGAGCAGGGTGAATTGCCAAGCGAGTTGCCGAGAGGACTCTGACTCGAGCCAGGGACCGCAGTGACGGAGCAGGGTTCCTCAATAGAGAGCGTACGTCCTTCCGAAGGGAGCGGACCTTGGACGGTGGAACACTGAGGGTCATGGTGACGGCGTCGACCAGGAATTCTATGCTCCGGGTTGGTACCAATAAGGATTTCTCCTGATTTATCAGAAATCCCAGGTCTTGCAGTAGGGAGATTGTCCACTTTAGATGGAGTCTCAGTAGGTCGATGGAGTTCGCCATTATCAGGACATCGTCCAGGTAAATGATTTAGATGGACTCCCCGGACGCGCAGGGAGGCAATGACTGGCTTCATGAGTTTCGTGAAGCACCACCACCACGGGCTGAGGCGAGGCTGAACGGGAGGCAAGTCAACCGCCATATGAAACAAAGGTAATTGCGGGATGCGGGCGCCATAGGCACGGACAGGTATGCGTCCTTTAAATCCAGCTTTACCATCCAATCTCTAAAGTAGAGTTTCCCTGAGGGTGTGTATGCCCTCCATCTTGAAGTGGTTGTATTCCACTCCCACATTTGAGGTCTCTCAGATTTATCACCGGCCTCATGTCGCCCCCTTTCTTTGGCACCAAGAACAGATTGCTTACAAAGCGGGGCCCCTCCGGAGTCACCTCCTCTGGCTCCTTTGCTCCGCAGAGCTCGTACCTCCGCGTCCACCAACACCTCGTGGGCGATTGAGAATTTTAACGGTTGAGGAGGGTTTGACTGAACAGGGGGTAGGTCGGTGAACGTGATGGGAAAACCCTGTACAGTGCCCAGGACCCAAGGATCTGATGTGAGCCTTTCCCATGCGCGTGCGAAGCGTGCTATGCGACCCCCAATAACCACATGTGAATGAGGAATAATCCTGAGGTAGTCTCACCTGCTCCACGACGAGGGTACTGGAAACCACGGCCACGTCCACGTCAGGAGCGGGAGGGAGCTCCGGCAAAGCCTGCAGGCTGATTGAATGTGGCTGAATTAAAGGAGCCTCTGTCGGTCCCCGAAGCACCCCTCCTGCCAGCAGAGTGGCCCCTTCCTCTGCCAGCCCGTCCAAAAACTCTATTAGGGGAAAAACCTTTTTTCGTATTTGCCTCCACTTTGTCCAACTGGGTAAAAGTGCCAGAGTACGATCCCAGGTTTTTAATGGATTTTTCCCCAAATAGGAGGCCCTGTGACGTGGCACCCAAATCTTTTACAGCTTGAGAGGTAAGGTGCGTATCCATGCGCATTAGCATCGACTTACGCCTTTCGGCAGCGATAGCGGCATTAGCGCCCCCCAAGAGGCATAGGGACCTCTGTAGCCAGCCGGAAACCTTCGTAGGGTCTATCGTTTAGACGGGCATCTTCCAGAGTCCAGGAGGAAAATCAATGGAGCCGCCACGTCTAGGACCTTGTCCTCACAAAGACGCAGAGCAAGTTCAATGCCGTGTTTTTCTGACCAGCCTTTAACGGCGAGGAAGTCGGACATGGCCTCATCTACTTTGGGCGTGAGGCAGGTTTTCCCCGCTGTGGTAGGCGGGGGCATTCAGCCTTGAAATTGGTTCTCGTAGCCTGATCCATAGGCAACCGCATGTTAGCGTCCACCCACATTTCCACATGGGGAAGGGGCGTCCAGGCCGAGCATCTCGGGTGTAAGACCTCAGTGTGGAACATTGGCTGGCCACGCGGGTCACACACATTTTTTTGAGACGTGGTGGCGGGTTTTGCTCCCCATCGACCGTCAGGTCTGGATCATTCGGGGCGTGGATTTCTAACCCCTCATCCTCCCCGGACACGAGGCCTTCTGAGTCCGTATATTCTGGGAGTTGGTCTGAATCCGCAGATTTGGACCGTTTCTCAAAAACCGCTACTGTTGCCCCATGGGGCTCTTTAACGCGAGGAGACCTCGCTCGTCTTTTTAGGCAAGTTTACGGGGTTGCCAGCCCCTCGGAGCTTTATCAAGGTGCTTGGTTTTGGCACTGCTCTTTGACCCAGAAGGGCCTGAAATCACGGGCACTGCCGGAGCAGGCGTCACATCAATAGGTTGGGTAGGGGGCCCAGATTGTTTAGTTAAATTAGTGACTGAGCTAACTGCATCATTCATGGAGGATTTAAAGGCATCAGTTAACGTGGACACAGCAGAGGACAAAGTGGATGCTATGGAGGCTTGGAGATTGGCTTCCAGGGTGGCAAAACGCACCGCTGTTTTGGAGAGGCGTTTGGAAGGAGTGGGGGAATCCCTGTCTGAGGGACCTTGTACCTGTCGGAGTCTGCCGCTGAGGAAGGGCTTTCTCGGCGAGGGAGCTGAGCGGGGCACATAGCGGCAATGTCTGGAGCGTGTGTATCTCACGAGGCAGTTCGGGAGTGAAGCGCGTGAAACTGAAAATCCAAGATGGCGGCGTGAGATCTTGGCGCTCACCACAGGCCGTGAGGGACCCGAGGAGCCGCGCGCCAAGATGGGATCTCAAGCTTTGCGGCTCGCAGGGTCACCGCGGCAACCAGATCAAAGGGGATAGTTACAAATCACATGTAGTAAATCCGGGCGCGCTGCCAAGCCGTACGAGACAGCCGGCAGCGTCCTGGTCACGAGGGCGCCTGACCCCCCGCGGTGTTAGCTGGGGATAGTCAGGGCCTCGAACACGATTAAATCAAATGGAATTGTAATCCTAGAAAACCAGGTAAACGGTACTTAGCTGATGCGGGAGCAGCAAAAGAAGAGGCTTAAGCTGCTCCCGCTCAGGACAGTTATAAGCTTGGGGGGTGGTACCAAGGACTGGGGTAGGGTCCTCCCTGCGGGGGGGGGGGGTGTGCCCCTATGTTTATTTTTTCTTTGTGTTCATTGCATTCATCTTTTGCTGCTGTGGGTGCAATAAAAGAAGTTGATGCAAATACTCGCCTCCGAGTTCCTGTATTGAAATCCTCGGTCTGCACATTCACGGCAGTCCCTGCTGAGGAAGCGACGCTCGCGGCCTCGTGGTGATGGCGAGGGGGTGGGGAGCTCACAGGTTAGGAACCCGGCAATGAGAGTATCGCTTGGTGGGGGGGGGTTGGCCCGCTGGGTGGGGGGGGGGTTGGCGCGCATACACATGGTTTTTCAGGTCTTTGACAGGATTTCTCTTTCAGATACACAAAGCTTGGATACGCTGGAAACACAGAGCCGCAATTTATCATCCCGTCATGTGAGGCCCCCCCCCCAACTGGTGTCTGCCCCCGCCTTACCACACCCCCTCCTGCCTGGTGACTGGCCCCCCTTACCGCAACCCCCTCCTGCCTGGTGACTGCCCCCCTCCCGTGTGTGACTGGCCCCCCCTCCGTGTGGTGACTGCCCCCCCCTCCCGTGTGGTGACTGCCCCCCCCCTCCCGTGTGGTGACTGCCCCCCCCCCCTCCCGTGTGGTGACTGCCCCCCCCCCTCCCGTGTGTGACTGCCCCCCCCCTCCCGTGTGGTGACTGCCCCCCCCCTCCGTGTGGTGACTGCCCCCCCCCTCCCGTGTGGTGACTGCCCCCCCCCCTCCGTGTGGTGACTGCCCCCCCTCCCGTGGTGACTGCCCCCCCCCTCCCGTGGTGCTGACTGCCCCCCCTCCCGTGTGGTGACTGCCCCCCTCCCGTGTGGTGACTGCCCCCCCCTCCCGTGTGGTGACTGCCCCCCCTCCGTGCCGTGGGTGACTGCCCCCCCCTCCCGTGTGGTGACTGCCCCCCCCCTCCCGTGTGGTGACTGCCCCCCCTCCGTGTGGTGACTGCCCCCCCCTCCCGTGTGGTGACTGCCCCCCCCCCTCCGTGTGGTGACTGCCCCCCCCCTCCCGTGTGGTGACTGCCCCCCCCTCCGTGTGTGTGGTGACTGCCCCCCCCCCTCCCGTGTGGTGACTGCCCCCCCCTCCCCGTGTGGTGACTGCCCCCCCTCCCGTGTGGTGACTGCCCCCCCCTCCGTGTGGTGACTGCCCCCCCTCCCGTGTGGTGACTGCCCCCCCCTCCGTGTGGTGGACTGCCCCCCCCCACTCGTGTGGTGACTGCCCCCCCCTCCCGTGTGGTGACTGCCCCCCCCTCCCGTGTGGTGACTGCCCCCCCCTCCCGTGTGGTGACTGCCCCCCCCTCCCGTGTGGTGACTGCCCCCCCCTCCCGTGTGGTGACTGCCCCCCCTCCCGTGTGGTGACTGCCCCCCTCCCGTGTGGTGACTGCCCCCCCCTCCCGTGTGGTGACTGCCCCCCCCTCCCGTGTGGTGACTGCCCCCCTCCCCTGTGTGGTGACTGCCCCCCCCCTCCCGTGTGGTGACTGCCCCCCCCCTCCCGTGTGGTGACTGCCCCCCCCTCCCGTGTGGTGACTGCCCCCCCCCCTCCCGTGTGGTGTCTGCCTCCCCCCCTCCTGCCTGGTGTCTGCCTCCCCCCCCTCCTGCCTGGTGTCTGCCTCCCCCCCCCCTCCTGCCTGGTGTCTGCCTCCCCCCCCCCCTCCTGCCTGGTGTCTGCCTCCCCCCCCCCCCTCCTGCCTGGTGTTCTGCCCCCCCCCCTCCTGCCTGGTGTCTGCCTCCCCCGACCCCCCCCCCTCCTGCCTGGTGTCTGCCTCCCCGACCCCCCCCCCCCTCCTGCCTGGTGTCTGCCTCCCGACCCCCCCCCCCCTCCTGCCTGGTGTCTGGCCTCCCCTGACCCCCCCCCCCCTCCTGCCTTGGTGTTGCCTCCCTGACCCCCCCCCTCCTGCCTGGTGTCTGCCCCCCCCGACCCCCCCCCCTCCTGCCTGGTGTCTGCCTCCCCCGACCCCCCCCCCCCTCCTGCCTGGTGTCTGCCTCCCCCGACCCCCCCCCCTCCTGCCTGGTGTCTGCCTCCCCCGACCCCCCCCCCCCCTGCCTGGTGTCTGCCTCCCCCGACCCCCCCCCCCCCCCTCCTGCCTGGTGTCTGCCCCCCCGACCCCCCCCCCCCCTCCTGCCTGGTGTCTGCCTCCCCCGACCCCCCCCCCCCTCCTGCCTGGTGTCTGCCTCCCCCGACCCCCCCCCCCCCCCCTCCTGCCTGGTGTCTGCCTCCCCCGACCCCCCCCCCCCTCCTGCCTGGTGTCTGCCTCCCCCGACCCCCCCCCCCTCCTCCTGGTGTCTGCCTCCCCCGACCCCCCCCCCCCCTCCTGCCTGGTGTCTGCCTCCCCCGACCCCCCCCCCCTCCCGCCTGGTGTCTGCTTCAGCGTAACTGCCTCTCCTTTTTGGTGCCCCGGGGTATAGGTTGGTTGGGGACGTGGTGTGTGTGGTGGCGCCGTGTGGTGCGGTGGCGGTGTTGAAGTCTCT
Organism: Leptobrachium leishanense; assembly: GCA_009667805.1. Classification (NCBI taxonomy): domain Eukaryota; kingdom Metazoa; phylum Chordata; class Amphibia; order Anura; family Megophryidae; genus Leptobrachium; species Leptobrachium leishanense. Next base: position 34,387 of record RXON01000140.1, on the reverse strand, counting down.
GGTGTCTCTCAGGTATCGCCATTAAGGAGTCGGCTAAGGTGGGGGATCAGGCTCAGAGACGCCTCATGAAAGGAGTGGACGATCTGGATTTCTTCATCGGAGACGAAGCCATAGACAAACCGACATATGCCACCAAGGTACCGGCCGGGGGAGGGGGGAATCCTTACTACACCCCCCCCCCCCCCCGCTGCTATATGGGCTGATCCTTCTACTGTACACAAATGGGCCGCTCTGTCCCCCGCGCCGCTCCCGCTCTCATTTTGCTCTGTGTAGTGACTGTGCTCTCCCCCTAGTGGCCGATCCGTCACGGTATCGTGGAGGACTGGGACCTGATGGAGAGGTTCATGGAGCAGGTGATTTTCAAGTATCTTCGTGCGGAGCCGGAGGATCATTACTTCCTCTTGGTAAGTGTCTCCGGCACCAACCAATAACGTGTGCGTCGTGTCTGTCTGGGGGCGTGGCTATCTACATCACAGCACCCCCCCCCCCCCTGTGCATGTGCGCCCCCTCCGAGTGTATCCATTTCTAAATTGTGTTACCGCGCTTGCTCATCCCTCATGCTGCGCTGTCATGGCTCCGCCCCCGGGCTGCGCTGTCATGGCCCCGCCCCCCTAATACTGTTTGTGGTGGTCTTGTAATTGATGCAGATTTAACCCTCACATGTGTTTCTCAGACGGAGCCTCCGCTGAACACTCCAGAAAACCGTGAGTACACGGCAGAAATCATGTTCGAGTCTTTCAATGTGCCGGGGCTGTATATCGCCGTGCAGGTAAGAGCGCTGGAGGCTCCCTCAACCTAGCATACAGCCTGTATCTCTCTGCGGGTTAAAGTGGCTGGGGGGGGGGGGGTTGATGAAGCAGCTCCTGGCCACCCGGGGGGGGGGTGATGAGTAGGGCAGCTCCTGGCCATCCGGGGGGGGGGGGGGTAAGAGAGTGATGATAGGGCAGCTCCTGGCCACCGGGGGGTGGGGGTTGTGATGATAGGGCAGCTCCTGGCCACCGTGGGGGGGGGGGGGGTTGTGATGATAGGGCAGCTCCTGACCATTCGGGGGGGGGGAGGAGTGATAGGGCAGCTCCTGGCCATCCGGGGGGGGGGGAGAGTGATAGGGCAGCTCCTGGCCATCCGGGGGGGGGGGGGAGTGATAGGGCAGCTCCTGGCCATCCGGGGGGGGGGGGGGGAGAGAGTGATAGGGCAGCTCCTGGCCACCCGGGGGGGGGGTGATGATAGGGCAGCTCCTGGCCACCGGGGGGTGGGGGTTGTGATGATAGGGCAGCTCCTGGCCATCCGGGGGGGGGGAGTGATAGGGCAGCTCCTGGCCATCCGGGGGGGGGGGGAGAGTGATAGGGCAGCTCCTGGCCACCCGGGGGGGGGGGGGGTGATATAGGGCAGCTCCTGGCCACCCGGGGGGGGGGTGATGATAGGGCAGCTCCTGGCCACCGTGGGGGGGGGGGTTGTGATGATAGGGCAGCTCCTGGCCACCGTGGGGGGGTGGGGTTGTGATGATAGGGCAGCTCCTGGCCACCGTGGGGGGGGGGGGTTGTGATGATAGGGCAGCTCCTGGCCATCCGGGGGGGGGGGGGAGAGTGATAGGGCAGCTCCTGGCCATCCGTGGGGGGGGGGAGTGATAGGGCAGCTCCTGGCCACCCGGGGGGGGGTGATGATAGGGCAGCTCCTGGCCACCGGGGGGTGGGGGTTGTGATGATAGGGCAGCTCCTGGCCACCGTGGGGGGGGGGGTTGTGATGATAGGCAGCTCCTGGCCACCGTGGGGGGGGGGGGGGTTTGATGATAGGGCAGCTCCTGGCCACCGTGGGGGGGGGGGGTTGTGATGATAGGGCAGCTCCTGGCCACCGTGGGGGGGGGGGGTTGTGATGATAGGGCAGCTCCTGGCCATCCGGGGGGGGGGGGAGAGTGATAGGGCAGCTCCTGGCCATCCGGGGGGGGGGGAGAGTGATAGGGCAGCTCCTGGCCACCGTGGGGGGGGGGGTTGTGATAGGGCAGCTCCTGGCCACCGTGGGGGGGGGGGGTTGTGATAGGGCAGCTCCTGGCCACCGGGGTGGGGGGGGTGTTAGTCCTAGGTCTTGTAACCCCTTGCCATGGTTTGCTGTAGGCTGTTCTGGCGTTGGCGGCTTCTTGGACTTCCCGCCAGGTTGGAGAGCGCACGCTGACCGGCACTGTGATTGACAGCGGGGACGGTGTGACACACGTCATTCCTGTGGTATGTACCAGGTTGTGATTTGGCAGTAACCGGGGGGGCCGCGCTTTCGTCGGTGTGGCAGTAACGGGGGGGCCGCGCTTTCGTCGGTGTGGCAGTAACGGGGGGGCCGCGCTTTCGTCGGTGTGGCAGTAACGGGGGGGCCGCGCTTTCGTCGGTGTGGCAGTAACGGGGGGGCCGCCGCTTTCGTCGGATTGGCAGTAACGGGGGGGCCGCGCTTTCGTCGGTGTGGCAGTAACGGGGGGGCCGCGCTTTCGTCGGTGTGGCAGTAACGGGGGGGCCGCGCTTTCGTCGGTGTGGCAGTAACGGGGGGGCCGCGCTTTCGTCGGTGTGGCAGTAACGGGGGGGCCGCGCTTTCGTCGGTGTGGCAGTAACGGGGGGGGCCGCGCTTTCGTCGGTGTGGCAGTAACGGGGGGCCGCGCTTTCGTCGGTGTGGCAGTAACGGGGGGGGCCGCGCTTTCGTCGGTGTGGCAGTAACGGGGGCGTTTACTGTCTCTGCAGGCTGAGGGCTATGTAATTGGCAGCTGCATTAAGCACATCCCCATCGCTGGCCGCGACATCACCTATTTCATCCAGCAGCTGCTCCGGGACCGGGAGGTAGGAATCCCACCGGAGCAATCCTTGGAGACCGCCAAGGCTGTCAAGGTAAGGTCCATGCCAGAGGGAGGAGGGCTCTGGTGGGCAGTGCTACTTCATGCAATTGTCCTCTGTCATGGCAGGAACGTTTCAGCTACGTCTGTCCAGATCTGGTGAAAGAATTCAGCAAGTACGACACTGACGGCCTGAAGTGGATCAAGCAGTTCACCGGGGTGAACGCCGTCTCTAAGAAGGAGTTCAGCATCGATGTCGGCTATGAACGCTTCCTGGGCCCAGAGATCTTCTTCCATCCGGAGGTAAGGCTGCCGCCACCTGATAGGACCCTCAGGGGCAGGGCAAGGCTCTACCCATCGCTGCACATAGTGTCATCTTCAGGGGGCGCTCCTCTTCCTCCACATTAAGGATTCACTGAGTGGGACCCCACAAATCATTCACTATGTCTGCACGATGAGGGGGGACCCCGCAAATTGTGCAATTTTCCTAAGGACTCGGAGGCGAGTATTTGCTTCCCTTTTTCATTTAACATATTTGAAGTGAAACAAACAAAAAAACTTCCCACAACCGCGGTTAACCCAGGATCCCCACTGTCCTTTCCCCAACTGTCCATGTCGCTCCGTCCCTAGGGTAGCTCCTCCTCTTTTCTTAATGAACCGAGACAATACATCCAACAGGTACTCGTAGAAATCCCAACGGGGAGGAGACGGAGGAAACCAAGGAATCTAACACGGAAATCTGAACGTGCAACCAAAGGATCATCCTACTGAAAGAGAAAGCTAAGACATGAAAAGGGGATTAGTCCCTGAGCCATAACTATGTGCATAAAACATTTCTAGCGCCAGAAGAACCACAGTAGGCGAAGACAAAAACAATAAAGTTTATTGAGAATATGCAAAACACAGAACAAACAAGCGTCGCTTGCGCATAAATAACAAAGACCCAAATCATTTAATGACACAAAACCAAGAAGTACATCAAAGGGAGGGAGAATATGTGCTGGAAATACTCGCCTCCGAGTCCTTATTCAAATTGGAACTTTCCGTCATGAAAGAGGAAAATTCCACAGTTTTATCACAGGACTCGGAGGCTCATATTTGCCAATTCTAAACTAATCAAAGTAGTCAGAGGAATACAGGTGTTCTCCCATACTTCAATGAACCCATCTGTATTAGGCCGAACCGTGGACGATACATGTTCCTGTAGCCCAGGTCTGCAACCACAGCTGTCTAGATCAGACCAAAAAGTCTTGGACTCGTCAGGAGAACCGGAAATCAGCCAAGCTAATAGACGAAGATTATCTTTCAGGAGGAGAGGATGATGAAAGCCATCAACGTCCAGTTGGAGGTTCCGGAGATGTGGGAGCATTCTAGGGCAGTCAATCGCCAACTCCAGCAGGGATGGAAACCATGGTTGACCAGGCCAAAATGGAGATAATTGTCGCCTTTTTGTTTCTGAACCTGGGAAATCGTCTGTGTGATGAGAGCAAATAGAAGAAAAGCATAATGGCGAGTCCCAGACCAGTTCTGGAGAAAGGCATCCGTAGCCAACGCTGCAGGATCCGGTTTCCAACTGAAGAAGAGAGGAAGTGGAGTATTCAACCTGGATGCGAATAAATCTCACTTCAGGGGTCCCCACAGAGAATGGATATCCGAGAAAACCGATGACAGAATGCGTCAATCTCCCGAGTCTAGCAGATGTTTGGAATTCCAATCCGTGATCTGGTTGGAAAGGCCTGGGATGAATTGAGCCTGGACCCAGATATTGGCGTGGAGACAGAAATTCCTAAAGGAGGTTGCCATGTGGGCCGGGGTTTCCGACCTGGGGCACCCCCATGGTGTTGATATAACGCACCACCGGGAAATTGTCGCGGCGAAGAGGACTGTAACTATGGGGAGAATTCCTGGTGAAAACATTGTAGCGCAAACAAACCTAACAATTCCAAGGTATTGATATGGAGAACGCGTTCCGAGTTGGACCATCGACCACCCGTCTCTAAACCATCACAATGAGCTCCCCAGCCCAGTCCACTGGCATCCGAATATATAACGACAGTTGGATGGGGAGGAACCAGATGTTTCCTATTCTAGGCAGTCGTGAGCATGCCAGCACTGCAGGTCTTGAGCATCCTCTGGATGGCATCTGGATAATCCAAGTCATCCTGTAAGGAACCAGCTTTGAGACGTAGGGCCCAATAATGAAGCGCAGCTGGAGTGATCGCCAACCTTGCAGCCACATAAAGACCAATCACCCTGACCAACGTCCGTAGTGTAGGTGCTGAATGACCGAGAAGAGGTGACATCTTTCGGATGTCATGCATCAGGTTGTGCGAGTCCAAAAGATAACCCAGAAACTCAATTTGTTGTGGACCAGAAGAGATTTCTGTTCGTTGACGCGGAAACCCAGGTCTTGAATTCGAGTAAAAGCCCATTGAAGGGGAGTCAGAAACTTTCGTGAGTGGGACATCAGGAGAATATCATCCAAGTAGACAGACTCCTCTCGAGCGAGGCGACGACCGGCGTCAGTAACTTTGAAGCACCATGGAGCTGAAGAAAGGCCAAAGGGGAGTCACATGAAACGCCAAACTCTGCCTGAGCAACTAAATTGTAGGAAATCCGTGTGCGAAGCATGAATGGGAACCATAAGGTAGGCGTCCTTTAACCCCTTAGTGACTGGGCGGTTTTACACAAATCCGTCTTTTAGTGACCGCTGCTGTTTCTGCGCTGTTAGTGTTTAGGTCAAATTTTCTTCTTACTCGTTTATTCAACCCACACATATTATACACCCTTTTTCTCGCCATTAAATGGACTTTCTAGAAATACCATTATTTCCATCATATCGAATAATTTACTATAAAAAAAATATGAAATATGAGGAAAAAATTGTTAACACACTTTTTCGTAATTTAATCCCCAAGATCTACATATGACGGAATGGAGATGTTGTTCCGCCTGCGGGTGTGCTCAATCTGCGTGACCCCGTCGCTTACCGCTGGCCCGACTACCGAGTGACACGCACTCGGCGTCTCGTGCGGCCTGGCGTGACCCTAAGAAAGGGTTAGCGGGCGGTGGAGGGGACCCCTGCCTAGAACCAGTCCGACCACTGAGCCATACAGCACTCAGCGTCCCGAGCAACTGGTTCACTGACCTTGCGGGTGTGGGACGTCTGTGGAAATCGGCTCTGGTAGCCGCGGAGGAAGATTCGGATCTTATGGGGAAACGTTTCGGATCTTATGGGGAAACGTTTCCGATCCGGGGGCGGGTGTCTCTTCGGATCTTGGCCGGCGGACTCTTCGGTTCGGGAAGGGATGAAGGGTCGGATCGGGTCTGGAGGAAGCTTCGGATCGGGGCGAAAGGGGGTTTCGGAACTGGCGGGACCAGTGGAGAGTTCGGGTCTTACCGCAATACCGAGGCGCGGTACACGGCCGCTCCCTTCGGTTCGGATTTCTCCTTCTGGGTACCGAAGCACCTTCCGCTGCGCCTCTGCCCTGCTCCACGATGCAGGCACAGAGCGCTCGGTTCGCTTCGGATCGGGAACGCCGCACCCTGAGACCACGAGGGGTTCTCAGATACGAAAATGCGGCGGAGACAAAGTCACATCAGTCAAAGCTGGATGCACTGCAAAATCTGCCTTTATTATGCACGGTTCAAGCATTTATCAACTTCACATGAATTAGAATACAATGGGACTCCTTGCCCGCCCTCCCAGGACCCATTGGCCCTTGGCCTTCAGGGAGTCGCCAATTCGGACCGGATGGTCCGAATCGGCCATTTTACGATTCGAACCGGATGGTTCGAATCGGCCATTTTACGAATCGAGAATTCTGACTGCGCCACAAGAATCGGAAAATGGCGGCGAGCAAGGCCAACAAAGGGAAAATACATTACACAATAAACCAACGGGGAACACTTTATTACACCACACAATAATCACATCTAAATAAAAATACTGGTAAAACGGGGTGCGTGCCACCACACCCAAGTGTCCATGTCACCACTGTCACTGCACCGCCCCTGGCTGAGGGTGCTGGGCCATCCCGTGACACTACAACCACCCAAAAAGACCCCGTCTAAATAGGTTCAAAATTTTGGCCCGAGAATAGAAATACCCAATTTTTACATGCGTTTGCTTTTTAACCCCTTCACTGCTGAGACCGTTCACCTATGTGCGCTGCGCTCATTCTGACCATTTTGTGCTAATTATTTTTAGATGACAGCCTAGGTCCTATTTAATTAAACCCCCCCCCCCCCCCCCCGACAAAAAAAACTTTAAAAAAAACATTTTTTATTTTTTTTTAAACCAAACCTGGTCATGTTTGGTAGCATTGGAAAGGCCATAATCAGGCCTTTTAAATGTCAAATATGACCATCCAGCTGCCATGGATCGGGAGATATGGGGATCCTTAGGAACCCCTTATCGCTACATGGCAGCTAGATGGTTAACTGGCCCACTGACATCCTCACACATATGGTGAGGTTGTCAGTGGGTGGGGGGGACCTGGAGGCTTGGCTGACATCCAAGATGTCAGCCCCCCTCCAGGTTCGAATCGTGTTTTGGCACCGAAACGGCGGCGAAACAGTTAATGCTATACACCGCTGAAAAGGGGAGACTCTCCCCTTTTCAGCGGGGTAAAAAGCATCTCCCTAGCTGCAATGGTTGGAGATAGAGCCCTCCATTGCTTTGCATGGGGACGCCTGCTGATGACGTCACCACGCAGCGTGGCGATGTCATCAGCCTCGCCTGCCCATGTAAATCACATGGGCAGGCTTCCTCCCTGCCAGATCGCCGAGGGATCCAGCGAGGGAGGTGAGTATCGGGCGGGAGGGGGAATAGGCCCCGCTGACGTACCCTGTACGTCCGCGGGTCTAAGGGAGACCCGAGGACAGGACGTACAGGGTACGTCAGCCTTCCTTAAGGGGTTAAATCCGATTTGACCATCCAGTCGTCTTGAAGCAGGACATGTTGAAGAGAGTGCCTTCCATCTTGAAATGTCTGTACCTCACAGACTTGTTCAATTCGCGAAGAATGATCACTGGACGCATGCCTCCGCCATTTTTACATTTTTAAAAACCTTGAACAGTGGATAAAATCCAAGCATCAGTTGAAAGATGCACCCAATTATAGAATTTAGCTAAGCTATGAAGATAAGTTAGAATTTTAATAAAGGACTCAGAGGCGAGTATTGCATTCTCTTTACTACTTGCTGCTGTTATTAAAGCAAGAAATGTCAAAACGTAACAGACCTTAAGAAAAAACGTACTCTAACAATGGTATCTTCTAACCCCCTGTCCCATCAGTATAGTCCATTGTTCCATGCCAGTCTATAAATAGGACCGAGCTCCCGCCATTTCTTCCTCTTTTTGCTAATAACAGGTCAGTGGGCGTAGAACATTCCCATGAGATCAATCCATCCTGAACCAGCATGGAAACGAGAGCGCTACAGGGCCATACTGGAACCGACATCATTGGGCTGAAATAGAAGCATTGGATGAGACAGTTTTGGAAGCCGAACGCATAGCAAACCCCTGAAGTCCGCCCCGGGAGGGCAGGGTGGGCAATACTCGCCTCAGTCCTTTTATTAAAATTCTAACTTGTCTTCATAGCTTAGCTAAATTCTATAATTTTAATACAAGTACTCAGAGGCTCCTATTGCAAGTTCAAAGCTGGTCCATAAGAGAGGACAACCAATTGGTTTGAAGTAAAAAGTTCGGAAAGTGGTCTCGCGAGACCAGTCTGCGGACTTAAGCAAACCCTCAAACGACATCCGGCCCCCAAAGCCGCCGAAGCGCTGCGAATAGAATGAGCCCCAAAAACTGAAACCAAGAGCCACTTGAGCCAACGCGCCAATGTAGTGGAACCGACCGGTTTATGGGGGGGATTTGAATGAGATAAAAAGTGGGGATAGTCCTTCCGATCGCAAAAACTCTGTACGCGTCTCATAGGCTTTTAGGCATTGTACCGGACAAAGGTTCGGGTGTGATGGAAAAGCTGGATAAAATACAGACGATATGTTCGTTTTCGTTCGTCTAGAAATCTCGAAACGTACCCCGTCAGGTACGAACGACCGGGCACCAAAATCTAAAGCCCTAACATCCCCCACTCGTTTCCATGATATAAGGCAAAGGAGAGCCACCAGTTTAGCCGAGAATTGCCGCAAAGAAAGGTCCTCGTTAGAGGACCAAGCTTCGAGAAATTGCAACAGAATGGCCACATCCCACGTCTCTGAGTACTGAGGAAGCGGAGGTCTTGAAAACCGGATACCTCTCAGTAATCGACACACCAAGGGATGTTGACCCACTGGGACTCCTTGGAAACCCACATGGTAAGCTGAGAGGGCTGAGCGAAAAACGTTAATTGTTCTATACGCTTTGCCTTCATCAAAGCATTCCGACAGGAAGTTGAGGACCATTACTAGAGGGGCTTCAAAAGGGATCTTCACTCCGTGCACTACACCAAGCTGACCAGGTAGTCCAGGCAGATCCATAGCTTGACAAAGTACACGGAGCCCAGGCGGACTGAAGGAGCGCTCTAGCTCGTTCTGAAACGTCGCCGGACGCCCTGGAATTCCTGATACCAGGGACACCGATAGCGGACATGCCTCTTGCAAGAGCAATGGGTGAGGATGACCGAGATGATTGTCTACAATCAAGTCTGGAAGAGGTGGTAATAAACGTGGGACATCGACCAGAAGGTCCAGGAACAGGGGAAACCACGGTTAGTTGGGCCAGAATGGAGCCACTAAAACCAACTCCGCCTCCTGAACCCAAACCTGGTTCAATGTTCGCAACACCAGCTGAAAGGGGGAAAAGCGTATAGCCTCTGCCCTTCCCAATTCTGGAGAAAAGCGTCCGTGGCCAGGGCCATCGGGTCTGGTCTCCAGCTGTAGAAGTTGGGCAGTTGACTGTTGAGGCGCGAAGCAAACAGATCGATCTGAAAAGGACCCCAAATGTCCTCTATGGCCGAAAAGATCGATGCGTGTAACCGCCAGTCCCCTGAGTCTTCCGTGTGCCTCGAACTCCAATCGGCCAGGAGATTCGAGACGCCTGGAATAAACTGAGCTTGAACTACAATGCGATGACGGAAACACCAGTCCCATAGACGGGTCGCCATGCTTGTCAATAGAATGGAGCGGGGACCCCCCCAAATGACTGATTGTAGCGAACTGCTGGGAAGTTGTCCATGCGCAGAAGCACGGACGTATGCGTCTGCCGCTTCAGAAAACTCAGCAGGCATGTTTGCCCTTCAAACAATTCGAGACCGTTGATGTGAAATCGAGTCTCTTGTTCCGACCACGGACCCCCCCCCCCCCCGTCAACTCGTCTCCGCAACTGGCCCCCCATCCTGCCAGACACGCATCGGAATCTATCGTGAGCGATGGGGGAGGCGTCTTGATAGACCTGCCGTTGCAAAGCCGGATGTTCTCCAACCACCAATGGAGATCTTCCCGTGCTGCAACCGACAAAGTCACCCTGTCGGAATAGGTCTTCCCCCGTCTTAGGAAATGGGCCATCAGGCGTTGGAGGGCCCGCTAGTGTAGAGGGGCTGGGTGAACTCCCAACATGGAGGCTGCTAGCACTCCTATGATGTGTGATATCTCTCGCAATGTCGGGGAGACTGAGGAGAGAAGACCCCCGCACTTCCTTGAGAATGGATTTGCACTTCTGTTCCAGAAGGAACATAGTCATGGAAACTGGTTGGATTACAAAACCCAGGAATTCTATGGAGCGTACCGGATAAAGCACCGACTTCTCCCGATTCACCAGAAATCCCAAGTTCTGAATTAGACACGGTCCGAGAAAGACTGGACCTCAGAACTAGTTCCGACTCCCCCAATAGCAGCATGTCGTCCAGGTAAATGATCAGATGTACACCCTGCGACCGGAGGTGACTCACCACTGGCTTCAGGAGCTTGGTGAAACACCAGGGAGCTGAAGACAGTCCGAATGGAATCACCAAATTGTCGTGTTCCACTGAGAGCAGAGGAATTTCCTGGATTCCTCCCCCATCAGAACCGTCAGATAGGCGTCTTTCAAGTCTATTTTTGCCATCCAATCGTTCGGTTGGAGCATGTCTCTGAGCAGATGTAGACCTTCCATCTGAAAGTGATTGTATTGTATGTGCAGGTTTAGTTCCTTTTAAATTGAGTACAGGACGCCTCCCGCCGCCCTTTTTGGAAACTAGAAATAGGTTGCCTAGAAATTTTATCTGTCCTTTTCGGATCAGGTCGGTAATCTCGTCCTCCACCAGTGCCGCGTCTTCTGCTGAGAACACTAGTGGAGGGGGGTAGGATCGCTGCGCGGGATTCGTGGTGAAATCTATCAACCCTTGAACAGTGCGCAATATCCACAGATCTGTCGTTAGCGAGCGCCACTGCATTAAATGTAGAGACAAACGACCCCCCCACCGGAACCATAGAGTGATGAATCAACATGTTCCTTACCTGGGGATCGGCAATGTCGGTAGCCTCGACCTCCTCTAAAGCTTCTAAATCCCCTGCTGCGCCAGGGACGGGAACGAGAGGGGTAAAACTGGGACACTCTTGTGTCTGCCTGGGGATTGCCATAGTTGACGGAGCCTGTGAATGGGCGGGACATACCTGCCCTTGCGCGGCCCCTGCCCCTACCGGCACGTGCAAAAACCCCCGCAGTAAAGACTTTCTTGATAGAGGTTGTGACCTTTTCCATCGTTGTAAACGCTCCCGTGTATTCTGACATGTCTTTTAGGAAACCAGGGCCGAATAGATTACCTTGGGCTTTGGCTCCCAACTCGTTATCGGCAACTCCAGCGAGCTGGGAATCCATTTTTAATAAGATACATTTTCTCTCTTCTGCGGCCAGAGCCGAGTTAGTGTTCCCAATATAAGTGCCCTTTGTGCCCAGTTGGACACATCATAGGGATCTAGAGTGGAATCGTTCAGTTTTGCCTGTTCGGCAACATCGAGTAATTTCACAAGTGGACCAGTGACATCCAGCAATTTATCTTGGCAGTTTCTAGATGCCAGGTCGATGCCGCGCTTCTGCGACCAGCCCTTAGGCTCAACAAACTTTATAAACTTCTGGTCCACTTCTGGGGTCATGCATGTTTTCCCCCCAGTCGAGGGCACTCCGATTTCATGCGATTCCTAGTGACCTTATCCAAAGGTCTACGCACCCGGGCGTCCACCCAAGCCTCTACGTGAGTAATGGGAGTCCACTCCGCTGATCTAGGGTGACTTAGTTCTTCTGGTGTGAACATGGGGTTACCAAATGGGTCGTAAATAGGACCAAGTGGGTCCGAACTTGGATTAGGGGGAACTCTGTTCATTAAAATCCTCATCCGAGGCGTAAACCTCTAGCTCATCTTGCTTCTGATATTCTTCATCAGAGAAAGTTTCCTGCTCACGAGATGTGCTCGGGCGAGCTACAGCCCTAGAGGAATCAGAAGCTTTAACCCTTTTAGGGGTGTCAATCATTGCATGGTGCGATTCATGTGAGCGCTTTTTTCATACTTGTGCCCCCGACATGACTTCCCCGGGCATTGTTGCGGGTATGCCAGACCCTCCAGCCCTGCACTTTTTATCATGGACTGGCTGTTTCCCCATGGTGAACAAGGGAGCATCAGTGGGCTTCACAGCAGTGAGGGATGTGCCCAGATCAGTGACCGGATTAATCTCGTTTCTGGCCTCGGTTAAGGCGTTTTTTAGTGACTGAGTGAAGGAGTCTGATAAAGAGGAAACTGCCTTAAACATAGCTGTCTCAACCGACGCCTGAATCTGTGGCCCCAGGGATCTATTAGGGTCAGACATGGCAGGGTCTGCGGTGGTAAGGGTGGGAGGGTTGATACCTGCTTTTTCATATAGTTCCGCCATATGTACAGAGCTGTCGTCGGATTCCGAAATCCCTGTCAGGGGAAGGGCCTCTTGAGGATGCTTGTGGCTTGTTCTTATGAAGCGGCATGCTGAAGTCAGTGTGAGGCAGCGCGAGGGGAGAAAAGAGTGCGCGAAGACAATGCGCCTGTGTTCTGCCTCCTAGCAACCGCCGCAACGCTGATTGGGACGTGCGCGAAGCAACTGCTCATGGTAATGGCCGCGGGACGTACGATAAACAGAGCGGCTTGACAAACTTTTAAGAGAGGGGTTGGCGGACTTCCCGCAGACGCGAGAGTCGCCAAGCCTCTCAACTCTACTCCGGAAGCCTTGGTTGAAGCCAGGCAACCGGAAAAACACAATATAAAACACAAATTATAGAATTTAGCTAAGTTAGAATTTTAATAATAAGACTCTGAGGCGAGTATTGCTTCTCTTTCTTGCTTTTATTAACCTAGCAGCAAGTGGCAACTAGCAAGAACTTTGAAAATATGAAGCATTTATATTGAATAAAGAGAAAAACATAACAGGTATATGGTATCTTCTAACACCCCTTCCACTCCTTTTGGATCTGTCCTCTTTCCTGTTCAGTGCCCATCAAAACCAATTCACGTCCCTCCTACTTCCTCTTTCTTTGCTGTACGAGGTGATCAATGTAGGTGTATAGGGAACCCAAAGGGCAATCCACCGGGAACCAGGAAATTCGTTATGAGGCTGAGGAAAGAAAAAACATGAGTGGAAGATATTGGATCCGCAGACCCAGGAAATAACCAAAACCACAATAGCGGCGGGAGTGGTGGGCAATACTCGCCTCAGAGTCTTATTAAAATTCTAACTTATCGTCATACTTAGCTAAATTCTATCATTTTAATACATCGACTCTGAGGCTCCTATTGCTTGTTCAAAGCTAACCCACAACTGCAGATGACCAATGAACGGAAGGTGGACTCTCTGGACCAGTCAGGTGATCGCAATAAGTCCTCCAACCAACAGCGCTACGAACCGAATGAGCTCCAAAAATTGAGGTATCTACACCCGCTAATACTAGGAGTCAGCGAAGCCAGCGCGCGAGCGTAGTTGTACCTACGGAAGGGAGATTTGAATGAAATAAAAAGAGGTGAAACCTCCGTGCCCCGGAGGGCGGCAGTATGAGATTCGTATTCCTGAAGACAAAGGACTGGGCATAAAGCCGGACGCGATGGGAAGGCCGGGTAAAAGGCGGACGAAATGGACGTTTTAGTACAGCGGGAGATGTCAAAGCGCACGCCTTCTGGTATGAAAGAACGAGCTTTGAAGTCTAACGCCCTGACATCAGCCACCCGTTTGCAAGAAATCATATCCAATAACTTAGCCGAAAGTTGACGTAGGGTTAAATCCTTGTTAGAGGGCCATTGTTCCAAAAAATCAAGGAGGATATGCACGTCCCAAGTTGTCGTATATCTAGGCAACGGAGGACGGTCAGATCTGATACCCTTAAGCAGACGACACACCAACGGATGTTTGCCCAAAGGTGTCCCCTGAAAACCAACGTGGTAAGCTGATAAAGCTGATCTATACACATTAAGTGTGCGATAAGCTTTGCCTTGATCGAAGATCTCCGTAAGGAAATCCAAAACAAAGCTCAAAGGGGCCTGGAAGGGATCTTGATCCCTTGACAGACACCAATGATGCCAGGTGAGCCAAGCTGACTTGTAGCAGGATCGAGTACCTGGGGCCCACGCCTGGCGTAGGAGTGCAGTAGTTCAGTCTGAAATCTCTCCGGCTCCCCCGGGCGTCCCGAAACCAGTGAGGCCAATAACCGACTGGATCCTGGTGACAGAGGGTGAGGTTGCCCGGAGGCGTCTCTCAGGAGATCCGGGAGAGTCGGGAGAAAACGGGGAAGATCCATGAGGAGATCCAATAGTACTGGGAACCAAGGTTGGTTCTGACAAAAGGGGGTGATGATCACAATCTGGGCCTGTTGCGTCCTGACCTGACGCAGTGTGCGAGCTATCAGTTGAAATGGCGGGAAGGCGTACTGGCAAGCCCCGGACCAATCCTGAAGGAAAGCGTCCGTTGCCTCTGCCAGTGGGTCTGGCCGCCAACTGAAGAAGATCGGCGTTGAGCCGGCTGGCAAAAAGATCCGCGTGAAATGGTCCCCAAAGGGATGTCACTTCTGAGAAAGCTGCCGAGCTCAGACGCCAATCCCCGGAGTCCTCTGTCTCGAGTTCCAATCCGCGGATTGGTTCGAGATTCCTGGAATGAACTGTGCTTGGACCTCGATCCCGGTCTGAAAACACCACTCCCAGAGGCGGGAAGCCATTGTTGTCAGAAGGAGGGAGCGAGGGCCGCCCAGCGAGTTGACATATCGAACTGCTGGGAAATTGTCCATCCGGAGGACTGAACGATGAACGCGATCTTTGAGGAAACTCTGAAGTGCAAAAAGTCCTGCCAAGAGCTCCAGACCGTTCATGTGCAGTTGACGCTCCTGCACAGACCAGCGACCTCCCGTGGAGGAACCGTCGTAGTAAGCACCCCAGCCTGACCCACAAGCGTCTGAGTCGATTGTAAGCGTCGGGTGGCACCAGGATAGGCCTGCCGTTGCAGGAGTGGAGGTGAGCGATCCACCATTCCAAGTCCAGTCTGGCCTCTCCCGAGAGAGAGATCGGAGTGGAATAGGGGAGACCCCGTCTGAGAAAAAGGGCCTTCAGGTGTTGGAGGGCCCGATAATGTAACGGGGCTGGTTTGACAGCTAGCCGTGTGGCCGCTAGAAGACCGATCACGCGAGCTAGGTCTCGTAAGGATGGGGTGTGAGCCTCCAAAAGGGACCGAACTTCGCGTAAGATCGGCACTTGGGTAGAGGGACAGTGAGAGACCTCATGACCCTGTTCACCCCGAATCCCAGAAATTCCAGGGTTTGAGATGGAGAGAGGATTGATTTTTCTTGATTCACCAGAAATCCCAGAGCCTGGAAAAGACTGCCCGTCCAATATACGTGGATACGTAGCTGATTCTCCGAGGCTGCCATCAGCAACACGTCGTCCAAATGTATAATGAGACGGACCCCTTTGGCGCGTAGCCATGCTACGACTGGTTTCAGCATCTTGGTAAAGCACCAAGGAGCCGAAGTGAGGCCGAACGGCAGGCAACGGAACCGCCATAGGTCGGGACCCCAACGGAACTGAAGGAAATCCCGTGATTCCTTGGCAATAGGGATGGTCAGGTACGCATCCTTGAGATCCACTTTTGCCAACCAATCGCGGGGCCTCAATATATCTTTGTGCATGCCCTCCATCTGGAAATGACGATAGATCACTGACCCATTCAACTCCTTGAGGTTGATAACTGGACGAACACCTCCGCCCTTCTTGGGGACCAAGAACAGGTTGCTCAGGAAGCCCGAGGGTCCCCGCGGGGCCCATTCTATGGCTCCTTTTTGGTATAATTCTGTAATCTCCCGCTCCACCAGCGTCTGACCGTCCCCTGAAAAGGGGAGAGGGAGAGGAATCTGCAGTTGGAGCGGGGGAGAAGAGAACTCCAGAACAAAACCTAGAACAGTATTGAGGACCCAAGGGTCCGACGTAATGTGACACCATGCGGTGTGAAACAATTTTAAACGACCTCCTACTTTGGTCGTAGACGGATGAAGAAGGTTTAAAGGTACCTGCATGCCTGAAGGTTGAGGAAGAATGACCGCCTCTGGAACCCCGGAATCCTCTGCCCCTCCATGGTCAGGATCGGGAAGGGAAGAACGGGGACGGCGCGGGAGCCGTTGCAGTGGAGGGATTGCCTCCTGCTGGACCTGAAGCGAAGGGTTTTGCACGGCCGGTAGCTCGGCCCCAATATCCACCGGCCCGTGGAAAAACCCCGGAGAACACTTTCTTAAGTGAATTGGACACTCGTTCCATTGTATTGAAGGCCCTGGAATATTCATTCATATCTCTCAGGAAAGTTTTCCCAAACAAAGCACCATTGGCTGCAGCGCCCAATTCGTTATCCGCCACACCAGCTAATTGGCGATCCATTTTAGGAAGATACATTTACGCCTTTCAGAAGCTAAGGCCGTGTTGGCATTACCCAAAAAACCTAGAGACCGTTGGGTCCAGTTAGTTATCTGAATCGGGTCCAGGGGTTCACTGGAAAGTTTGGCTCGCTCTGCTGTATCCAGCAACTTTATCAGAGGACCCATAGTGTCCAGTAGTTTGTCTTGGCACACCTTAAATGCATGGTCTATGCCCTTGCTGGGAGTCCAGCCTTTAGGGGTGACAAAATCCACGAACGCCTTTATCCACTTCGGGAGTTAAGCACGTTTTACCACTCGTGGTGGGGCGAGGGCATTCCGCTTTCATGCGGTTTCGTGTATTTTTATCCAGGGCTTTTCGCACCTGCGCATCAACCCACTTCTCAACGTGGGGTAATGGGGACCAATCTGCGGACCGTGGATGGGACAGGTCTTCTGGGCAGAAAAGGGGGTTCCCCAAAGGGTCATAGATAATGCCCGGGCGGGCTGCTGTATCAACCTCTACGGTGTCGTCAGTAAACTCCTCATCCGAGGCATAAACGTCTATGACATGGCTAGTGTCATCCTCCTCCGAATCAGGGATAGAGTCCTGAAGCGGGGCAGGGACAATAGCGGTGTCAGGGTTGGAGACAGAAGGTAATTTAAATCTCTTGGAGTGAGATGATGATGTGTGTGCAGGAGCCCGTTTACAGGGTGCAGTAATGGGGGATGGGTGCACGTGTCCCGGCAGTGTTGCAGGGATGCCAGCCCCTCCAGTCATGTGCCGTGCTTTTTTCTGACTGTTTCCCCGTGGTGGCCAGGGGGATCTCGGGGGGCCTCACCGCGGTGAGTGTATTGCCCATGTCATAATCCGCCAGTGGCGGGGGGTTGTCAAGGTGGCGATTTTCTGCCATAATATCTTTTAATGAGTGGGTAAAATCTGCAGATAAAACTGAAACCGCTTTAAAAACAGCAGAATCGATGGACGCCTGCATGTAAGGGTCTAAGGTGGGAGGCTGGGAAGGAGCCATCTGTGCCTGCACAAGCACGGGAGGTTGGGATTGCTCACCCACACTCATCGGAGGATTGAGCAGAGATCCCCGGCAGTACGTTGCGGGGTTTTTCCGCAAGGCATGGCGCTGGATGAAGCCGGGAGAATGTCCGGAATTTCCCCCGTGCGCAGCCCATCGGGTACACCCCGCCCACCTAGCCAGCGAGCGCGTGCAGCGTCTCGGAGGCAGGCAGACGGGGTTACACCGCGGTCACCAGGGAGATCAAAAGGGAAACTTGGCGAAAAAACTGCGAACGCCGCGGTTAAAGCCGGGCGCTCGCTAGAACCTAAACAAAATATAAAGAACAGTAGAAACATGTATGTATGTATGTATGTATATCCCTAAATCAATAGTCAAAAACGGGATATCACAGCAGAGATAAGTATATATATTATCTAGTCACCGAGCAGCTAAGAAAGAGGAAGTAGGAGGGACGTGGATTGGTTTTGATGGGCACTGAACAGGAAAGAGGACAGATCCAAAGGAGTGGAAGGGGTGTTAGAAGATACCATATACCTGTTATTACTGTTATGTTTTCTCTTTGAAAATATGAAGCATTTATATTGAATAAAGTTTTTGCTAGTTGCCACTTGCTGCTATCTTAATAAAAGCAAGAAAGAGAAGCAATACTCTCCTCAGAGTCTTATTAAAATTACAGTTAAAACTCGACTAATAATAAAACAATACTCATCTGTCCGAGCAGCAAGAAACGGCGGGAACTCGGTCCTATTTATAGACTGGCATGGAACAATGGACTATACTGATGGGACAGGGGGGTTAGAAGATACCATTGTTGGAGTGTTTTTTCTTAAGGTCTGTTATGTTTTGACATTACTACTTGCTGCTGTTATTAAAGCAAGAAAAAAGAATGCAATAC
The DNA here is from genome assembly GCA_009667805.1 of Leptobrachium leishanense. NCBI lineage: Eukaryota > Metazoa > Chordata > Amphibia > Anura > Megophryidae > Leptobrachium > Leptobrachium leishanense. The sequence goes on along the minus strand of RXON01000140.1, from coordinate 15,831 downwards.
TCGCCTCTGAGTACTTGTATTACAATTGTGATATAACAGGCCGATACGACACCCTATTTTCTGCCCATGAAAGGGAATAACTTTCAAATCCTCACAAAAGGTCTCCTGAAAGTGGAACCTCGGGCTGTGCCCCGCGCCATGGTCTGGCTCTTGATGGGGAAAAATTGTGCTGGTGGATGTGTAGGACTGATATTGGTAGGGCCTGATGAACGAGCGACCTCTTCCGGCCCTGTGAGAGACCCGACCCGGGAAGACTCCCTTAATAGTAGATTCTGGCGTATTCAGTAAAGAAAAAGCACCTACATAGGTGTTACGTTCCCTGGCAAAAGGGTCCCCAAATAGTTGGCCTTGGGCTATGACACTCAGGTCAGTGGTTGCCATGTGGGAGAGCTGGGGGATCCATCTAGAGGAGAATGGTTTTCCTCCATTCGGAAGCCAAGCCTGTATTGGCATTACCGAGAAAGCATCTGTAACAAGCCGGTCAATTCTAGCCACATCCAGGGCCTTAACTAGTGATCCTGTAGTGTCCAGAATTTTATCTTGCCAAGTTCGCATAGCGAAATCGATCCCCATTTTTGCCGACCAACCTTTGTTGGTGTAAACTTTTGGAAGGACTCATCGACCTCTGGGGTGACTGTGATGCAGGTCGTCCCTTCGGTAGTGGGTCTGGGACAGTCTGCTTTTAAGTTGGAACGAGAAAATTTATGTCCAGGGGTGTGGGAATTGTATCGCCCGATGCTCGGGACATGAAGATCCGGGCGAGTATTTTTTTTTTTTATTTTTTTTGAGATGCAGTCCGGTGGGCTAGAAGCCTGCTGGACTGCGGGCTAATTCCAGGGACGCCCCTGATATCGGAAGCTGGCTTGCCGGCATCCGAGGGGCTGGGGCGGCTGTCCGAACGCTCTTAACGGCATTTGGACAGGCCCCAGCAGCTTACCGCGTTTCGTACCTTCCAACAAGTGCCGCGGGCAAAGTCCTTCCAGCGGCCGCTCGTTGGGAAGCCCCCAGCGTGAACTCCGATCTCGCGAGATCGTGCCTGGGGGCTTCCCAACGAGCGGCCGCTGGAAGACTTTGCCGGCGGCGCTTGTTGGAAGGTACGAAACGCGGTAAACTGCAGGGGCCTGTCCGAATGCTGACAGAGCGTTCCGACAGTGCCCCATGTCTGGTCTGAGGTCTGAAACATGCCTGTGTGTGTGTACACACCCTATATATGGTCACACACACACACACTATGGACACACACACACACACACTATGGACACACACACACACGCACACACACACACACTATGGACACACACACCCACACTATGGTCACACACACAACACCACACACACACCACACACACACACCACACACACACACACACACACACACACACACACACACACACTATGGGGACACACACTATGGGGACACACACACGCACTATGGGGACACCCACACACACTATGGGGACACCCACACACACTATGGGGACACCCACACACACTATGGGGACACACACACACACTATGGGGACACCCACACACTATGGGGACACACACACACTATGGGGACACACACACCCACACACACTATGGGGACACACACCCACACACACTATGGGACACACACACCACTATGGGGACACACACACCACACACCACACTATGGGGACACACACTATGGGGACACACCACACCACACACACTATGGGGACACACACACACACACACAACACACACACACTAATGGGGACACACCCACACACACACACTATGGGGACACACACACACACACTATGGGGACACACACACTATGGGGACACACACACACACACAACTATGGGGACACACCCACACACAACACTATGGGGACACACCCACACACACACGCACTATGGGGACACACCCACACACACGCACTATGGGGACACACCCACACACACGCACTATGGGGACACACCCACACACACACACATGGGGACACACACACACACACACACTATGGGGACACACACACACACTATGGGGACACACACCACACACACTATGGGGACACACCCACACACACGCACTATGGGGACACACCCACACACACGCACTATGGGGACACACCCACACACACGCACTATGGGGACACACCCACACACACGCACTATGGGGACACACCCACACACACACACTATGGGGACACACACACACACACACTATGGGGACACACACACAACACACACACACTATGGGGACACACACACACACTATGGGAACACACACACACTATGGGGACACACCCACACACACGCACTATGGGGACACACCCACACACACGCACTATGGGGACACACCCACACACACGCACTATGGGGACACACCCACACACACACTATGGGGACACACACACACACACACACTATGGGGACACACACACACACTATGGGGACACCCACACACACACACACACTATGGGGACACACCCACACACACACACACACATGGGGACACACACACACACTATGGGGACACACCCACACACACACAACACACACACACACTATGGGACACACACACACACACACACTATGGGGACACACCCACACACACACACTATGGGGACACACCCACACACACACACTATGGGGACACACCACACACACACTATGGGGACACACCCACACACACACTATGGGGACACACCCACACACACACACTATGGGACACACACACACACTATGGGGACACACACACACACTATGGGGACACACACACACCTATGGGGACACAACACACACACTATGGGGACACACACACACACTATGGGGACACACACACACACTATGGGGACACACACACACACACACACTATGGGGACACACCGGGACACACACACACACTATGGGGACACACACACACAACACTATGGGGACACACACACACACACACACTATGGACACACACACACACACACACACACTATGGGGACAACACACACACCACACACACTATGGGGACACACACACACACACACACACACTATGGGGACACACACACACCACACACACACACACTATGGGGACACACACACACACCACACACACTATGGGGACACACACACACACACACACACTATGGGGACAACACACACACACACACACACTATGGGGACACACACACACACTATGGGGACACACACACACACACTATGGGGACACACACACACACACACACACTATGGGGACACACACACACACACACTATGGGGACACACACACACACACTATGGGGACACACACACACACACTATGGGGACACACACACACACACTATGGGGACACACACACACACACTATGGGGACACACACACACACACTATGGGGACACACACACACACACACTCACTATGGGGACACACACACACACACACTCACTATGGGGACACACACACACTCTATATGACGAAGACCGAACAGGGCCGCCAACAACTTCATGGAGTTAATATGAAGATCCAGTTCCTGAATGGACCAACGGCCTCCCATCTCCCAGGTTGCCGCACCGGGCACCCCAACCCATGCGACTTGTGTCCGACTTGCTCACCAACTTGGGTTCCGCATCCCCCATTGGCCTGGAATTTACTGGGCGGACGACCACCACCGTAGATCTGATCTCACGTCCTCCAACACATGCACCATATCCCGGTAATCCATGCCGATTCGGAGAGAACGGGCCGTCATTCGTTGAAGGGCCCGATTTAGTAGAGAGGAGCCACCAGCACAGTTGGGTCGCTGTCAGAAGACCAACCACTCGAGCCAGTGAACAAAGAGACGTCATATTGGCACACATCAAGGACTTCCTTGGAATCTGGGATGCTGAGCGACATTGACAGTCCAGGGTGAACCCCCAAGAACACCAGCCGGTGAGTGGAAACCAGCAAGGATTTGTCCTCTGCCACATTGGACAAGTGGCACCGATATGTCAAGTACCTGGTCATTATACGCTCTAGGTGCCTGATCAGTGCTCAGTCTGGCCGACCAGTTACAAGTTACACCTCTGGCGTGGTGCAAGTTTTCCCAACCGGGGATGGGCGGGGGCTTTCGACCTTCAAGCTAGTACGAGTCTCCCAGTCCCTTGGCAGCTGCATGTGCGCATCCACCCACTGTTCAATAAGTGGTTGTGGGGTCCACGCTGTGGAGCGGGAATGGGAGACCTGTGATGGAAGAAAAATTAGGCTGCTCTAGAAGCGCAGGCAGGGGTGCAAGGTTCATCTCTTCCATTCTTCTCTTGCTCGGTTCCTCACCCTCCCAGTCGCTATAATCGCAGTAAGTTCCGACCCGTGGGTTTGAGCTTATTACAGACCACTTGGTGCACCTTGTAAGAGGCTCTTTTACGCGAGACAAACTCACCACCATGGTGAGGCAGTTGTGTGGGGTTGCCAGCCTCTCAAGGAGCAATATCATGATGCCTGGGACACTGCACGGGCCTTGGCCCTGTAGCGTCTTGGAGTGAACTGCCGGAGTGGGGTCGATGGCAAGCTGGGAGAAGGCATGGGGGGGGGATATGCCACGCAGTCAGTTTTTTTTCTTTCATGGAGGACACTGCCTCAGTCATGGAATCCCTGAAAGGTGGACGTGAGTTAGTACACTGCCTAGGAAGACCGTTCACAATGTAAGCACAGCTTCCATAGCAGCAAAGCGGGCCTCTAAATGGAGAGGTCCCAGGGAGATGCAGATGGGCTCCCAGGAGCCGCCTTAGAGATGGACCGAGAAGGGCAGGAGAATCCTTGCAGAACACAGGGAGAAGGCAAGATAGCACCAAGCGCACGTCATGTGAGCCGGACTTGCGGAAGGTACCGACCACAAGATCGTGGGAAACGGGCCGGCATGGTCGAGTCCTGCATTCAATTGGATCAAGAATCGATTTTTGGGTGGGGGGGGGGGGCGAGAGGTGGCTCGAGTGTATGGCAATGGCAGGTAGAGAAGGGCAGTGCGGCAAACTTGTAAGCATGCCCTATATCAAAAACAGACCCGCCGGGACCCTGAGGTATCCTCTAGGTACTGCTCCCCTGCGGTTATAAAGCTGGGCAGATTAGGCCAAGGGGAACACACTCACACTAGCAAACCATCCAACAGAGAATGCAGGAGTACTTATCTAGCAGTGAGGAGCAGCAAGAAAAGAGGAGTTGCTGCTCCCGTCATGCCCCTACATGGACAGAGGGCGTGGGTTGGCCTATAACCTAAGGGCAGGAGCTTCTCCCATATTGGGGATACTTTGACATTTTTTCCAGTTTAATAATGCTCCACAGCAACAAGAGTTAGAGACTGCAAATACTCTCCTCCGAGTCATGTTTTAAAATCTGTCACAATGTCTACATGATGGGGGATCCCACAAATCAACCTACCACTCGTCACAGGTTGTGTAGGAGAGCGCTGTGTGCAGTCACGGAGACCCTAACACTTGTCATCCTACGTCTCTTTGCAGTTTGCCAATCCAGACTTTACCCAGCCCATCTCGGAGGTGGTGGACGAGGTGATTCAGAACTGCCCCATCGACGTCCGGCGTCCTCTCTACAAGGTACACAGGTGGTACTGACCAGCGGCCTTACCAAAAGTAATTTACCGGGAGAATATACCGGTCTTTAACATTCTGTGACCGGCAGACACCCTCCAGCTGAGCCCCATTACCCCCCCCCTCCGGTGAGCGCTCACCCTTTGGGCGAGCTCTGTTAACCCCCCCCCTCCCCCAGCAGGTTGCCATCCTCTGGGTGAGCCCTGTTAACCCCCTGGCGGGCACAATGGAGCGAGATTTGCTGTCCCCATGCAGCTTGACATTAGACTGTAGCTGCTGTGCATGACCGTGTGGCTCACAGCCCTACCTGTGAATGTCACACAGATCCGTTTTGGGTTTGAGCGGTCACATTACTCCGGGGGGGGGGCTTGGCTATTAGCTGTCTGTGGAGGTCACTAATTTCTTCAGTAAGGTTTGTGCGGTGCTGTGTCGCTGGAGGCACTTGCTTTGTTTGTACGTGAAGTGGACGTGGTGCCTGGGGTTTGGCTATGCCAGTCTTCTCAGGGTCTTGTCTGGATGTTTTATGATCAGCTGTTGAGTACCTTCTTTCCTTTTCCTCCCCGACATAGAATATTGTGCTTTCTGGCGGATCGACAATGTTTCGTGACTTTGGCAGACGTCTGCAGAGAGATTTGAAGAGGACGGTGGATGCCAGACTGAAGCTTAGCGAGGAGCTGAGTGGAGGCCGGCTGAAGGTAATGTGTCATAGAGCTGCCGTATCGTTGCATCACAACGTCTTACAATTACCTCATTTTCCTATCCTATGACGGAAAGTTTGGGTTTTAATAAAGACTCAGAGGCGAGTATTTGCTTTCTCTTTAATTAATTTCACAGCAAGGGTTTAAATGAAAAAATGACCCAGTGTCCCAACATGGGAGAAACCCCCTCCCTATAGTCCCTGGTCACCCCCCACCCCCTGTCCAAGTAGGTGTTGCTGTGGCACCAAATCCTCTTGAAAGCACTCCGAACAGCTCAACAGAAACCAACCAGGAGCAGAAGAAACAAACGGGACCAGAGGAACCGGGCGATGCAACAATAGAGAGGCTAAAGGCCCTGAAAGGGAAACCGACACGAAGTCAAGGTTAGCAAAAGGACAAAATTGGTCCTCACACCACCACGGCAGGCACATGGAGTGGCTCAACTCTGGGATTGATGACTTGTGGGTGTGCGGTGCTCAGCTCACATCCAGCATTTAGTGGTGAAGCAGGCACTCGATGGGTGTGCTACTGGAGGAACGTTGGGTGCACTTGTTGACTTGTGCAGAAAAATTACTAAATTTTCATATTTCGTGAGGAAAGTTAAAATCTGAAGGACTCAGAGTATTTGCTTTCTTATTAACAGCAGCAAGAAAAGTGACTTATAAAAAAAAAAAAGTGACCACTTTTAAAACAGAAAATATATGTATCAAGTCCATAATAAACGCTCCCTTCGCCCACAATCCTTTGCGGTCCTCTTCTATAGAAGGCAGTGAGAAATGGAAGTATCCCTCTTTCTTGGCTGCGGAACTGGTCAAAATCCGATGAGACACTTGAAACGAAGGATGAAAACCAAACGGATTCCATTCAGACGAAGGGGAAAGTGAAGTCTCTCAGAAGGCTGGATCAGAAGGCTGGAAGAAAACAGAAACGTGAGCGAAGCCTTAAGAGATTCCGTAACTAACCGAAGACTGAGCAAAATCACGGCGTCAATGGGACTATGGTAAAGTCTTTATTGAATAATCGTGGAGAAAAACCTGTGACAAAATACAATTGGAGGAACAGAACAGAATGTTAATCTTTATCAGTCATGTGAAATACAACCATACATAAAGTAGGGATGTGCGTTTCGGAATTTTCACGAAATTTCCCGATTCGTGTTTTCGGATGCGGCCGAATTTCCGAAAAATTTTAGATCCGAAAATGGCAGATCCGAAAAGTTTTCCGAGCCGAAAAGAAATATTTTCGAATGGACTTGAAATGTGTCAAATCGAAATTTATTGCTTTGAAACGAGGAGAACAGACGTTCCGAAAAAACGAAAATTTCCGAAATTATGAAAAGTCAATACAAAAAAACGAGCAAAGTGACACGAAAATACGAAAAATGGTCGATATTCCGAAAAAATTTACACGAAAAACGAATCGCGCCAAATCGGGCGACACGAGCCGAATCAAAGTTTAAAAATCCGAAAAATCGAACCGAAAAAAAAATCGGTGCACAAGCCTAACATAAAGTAGGGTGGAATGAGGTCGGTAATACTCGCCTCCGAGTCATTCTTAAAATTCTATCTTTCCGTCATGGAATAGGAAAATTTAGTAATTTTAATTCGGAGGCGAGTATTTTGTATCTTTCTTAGCATTTATTTAACAGCAGCATAGAAAAAACTTAACAGGTAAACTTGCCCCTCCCTTCCCACAGTCCTTTGCAACAATGCACCCTCTCCATAAATAGGCTCTTCCCGCCAAATTGACCCTCTTTCTTAGCTGCTCGTGACCAGATAAGTACCTCTGCGCAGCGCTCCTATATCTGGTCCCGGCACTAACATGGGTGCCGGCCGGGTATCGGCCATTGCGCTTCACCTTTGTATCTCAAACCGCTGGTTACGGTGCGCTTTCATTTCGGCCGGATCTACTTTCCCTTGCGGCGGCTCCTCACGTGATCGGCGGGTCGCACGGGAGCTCATTCGGCCGTTTGCCTACCACGAGGATAGTTGAGCTCCAACATGCCTGCTAAAGGGAAACGAAAATCACCCCCTCCCTCGGTGGAATCGGAAGGTTCGGGGGACAGCGATGCTGATATTCAGGTCACTCACTCTCCCGCGGGAGACCCGGCCCCACCTTCCCCGACTCTCTCCTCAGACATACAGGCCTCTATTGCCTCGACAGTCAAGGCGGAGGTAGCAAATATGTCCTCCACCTTCTCTACCTCCCTCCTAGAAGTTTTGACGGCCTTACAGCAGTCTGCCACACCGGCGACTCCGGGCTCCAGCCCTGCGGAGGGCCCGTCTTCCGGCCTGGCAGTTGTTTTGCCCCTCGATGGGGTGGGCAAAAAGTCAGTGCGGAAGACCAAGCACTTGGCTCGAGGGTCTGGCATCCCTGCAGTACTGCCACCACCTGATGAAACACCCCCTCATAAAAGGGCCCCAGCTACCCAAACGCCAACTGCTGCAAAACGGCCCAAACAGGTGGAAAAATCCCCTCCAGCGGAGGCGAATTGTGAGGACGAAGACGCCGCTCACTCAGATGATCCCGATGGTCTGTCGGCCGGGGATGATGAAGTGGTGCTCCACGCTCCCTATGATGATCTATTTGAAATGGGAGACACGGTGACCTATGCACCTACTGGGGATAAGGCGGTGATTTGTGACCCCCCCCCCCCCCAAGGGACCCCCTCTTCTACCCAGAGGATCTGTCCCATCCCCGATCTTCTGCCTGGTCACCAAAACCCCACGTGTAGAAGTGGCTGGATGACCGCATGCGGCGCCCGTTAGACAAAGCCACACGAGACAGGATGCGAGCTGAATGCCCACGTCCCACCACTCTAGGAAAGACCTGTCTGACCCCCCCCCCTTCCCTAGTGGACAAGGATTTCCAAAAGTACGTCACCCACCATGGCTGGTCCGCAAAGGGGGCATTGACCCCACCTTTAAAAAGTGCCAGGATCGCCTACTGGAAGCTGTTTGACATTGCGGAAGGGGCTAAGGCCCAAGGGGACACTCCGGATCCCTTCATGGTGAGGGGCTGGCTCCAACGAGCTGTTTGTTTTTTAGCTAATTCCGCCATCTTGGCTGAGAGACGCAGGTCTGTCCAGTTACAGGTTGACAGAGAAAGCGAAGGGCTATTGTTTGTTCGAGACCTTGGCAAATATGCCAATACATTCACCTCCCTTGACAAGGTCTGGACCTCCATGAATAAAGTATTCAAGGGGCGTGTTTTTGGCAAGGCCAGTAGAGGTAGGGGGAACTTTACCGGCCGCCCAGGACCGGGTACCAACACGGCCCAACCCTTCTCGACTCCCACTGCCCCGCAAACACAAAGCAGTGAGGCGCCATACTACAACACGGGATTCTTCCCTTCGCGTACCCGCGGCTGGCGTGGTAGAGGCTTCCGTGGCTCTCGGGGATCCTTCAATTCCCGTCGCCCACCAGGTAAGACACCCCTTGCGCTCGCCGGCTTTACCACGGGTGGGGGGGCGCATAGCGTGTTTTCTTGCCAAATGGACACTTACTGGAGAGGTTGCTCGTCCGTATCGAGCCCATGACTCCACAGGCTCTCTCCATGCAGAGCAGTAACGTTACCTCTACTCCATCCAGCCGCTACTTTTTGAAGGAGAACCTTACTTTACTCAGGAAAGATCACGCTTGAATGAGATGGCGACTGGTGAGATCACGTGACCAGGTCTTGCAAGACTTTGGACGGTTGCACGGGGAAGCGGGCAGAGCTGTGCTGTAGAAAAAAAGTCCACATGTTGGCGGATGTTCCTGTTCCCCGTTACGATCGATTTCAAGTGCGAAGTAAAATAATCGACATAAAAGTAAACAAAACTTGCCCCGTTCGGGAGCCGACCCCCCCCTCCCCCTGCGGTTATAGCTGGGGAGAAACCCCCCCCCCCCCGCCGCAGTTATAGCTGGGGAGAACCCCCCCCCCTCCCCCTTGCGGTTATAGCTGGGGAGACCCCCCCCCCCCCCCCCCTGCCGCCGCAGTTATAGCTGGGGAGAAACACAAAATTAGGGAAACTTTTCCAACAGAAATGAAAGCGAGTAAAAGGCAGAGTTAATACTTATCGGAGCCGACGCAGCAGCGAAAGGCCGCTCTGACCTTTATATAGACAATGTGGAGGGGCCCCATGTTGGGGGATAAGTTTACGTGTTTTTTTTTTCTAACGGCCGCTGCTGTGACTATAAAGAAAGCGATTGCAAATACTCGCCTCCTTGCTCCTGCCTTAAAATCCTTCATGTTTATTCTATCTCTCTCCACAGCCAAAGCCCATTGACGTTCAGGTCATCACTCATCACATGCAGAGATACGCCGTCTGGTTTGGAGGGTCCATGTTGGCCTCCACGGTATGTTTTAGTGTTTGAAAAGACTTCTTGGGCAAAAAGGGTAGTAGATACTGCTCCCACTGGGAGGCTATTCCATGTATCTACTACCCTTTCTATATCACTGTTACATGGAATATCCTCCCAGTGGGAGCAGTAACAGTGATATAGAAAGGGTAGTAGATACTGTCCCCACTGGGAGACTATTCCATGTATCTACTACCCTTTCTATATCACTGTTACTGCTCCCACTGGGAGGCTATTCCATGTATCTACTACCCTTTCTATATCACTGTTACTGCTCCCACTGGGAGGATATTCCATGTATCTACTACCCTTTCTATATCACTGTTACTGCTCCCACTGGGAGACTATTCCATGTATCTACTACCCTTTCTATATCACTGTTACTGCTCTCACTGGGAGACTATTCCATGTATCTACTACCCTTTCTATATCACTGTTACTGCCCCCACTGGGAGGCTATTCCATGTATCTACTACCCTTTCTATATCACTGTTACTGCCCCCACTGGGAGGATATTCCATGTAACAGTGATATAGAAAGGGTAGTAGATACATGGAATAGCCTCCCAGTGGGGGCAGTAACAGTGATATAGAAAGGGTAGTAGATACATGGAATATCCTCCCAGTGGGGACAGTAACAGTGATATAGAAAGGGTAGTAGATACATGGAATAGTCTCCCAGTGGGAGCAGTAACAGTGATATAGAAAGGGTAGTAGATACATGGAATATCCTCCCAGTGGGAGCAGTATCTACTACCCTTTCTATATCACTGTTACTGCTCCCACTGGGAGACTATTCCATGTATCTACTACCCTTTCTATATCACTGTTACTGCCCCCACTGGGAGGCTATTCCATGTATCTACTACCCTTTCTATATCACTGTTACATGGAATATCCTCCAGTGGGGACAGTAACAGTGATATAGAAAGGGTAGTAGATACATGGAATAGCCTCCCAGTGGGGGCAGTAACAGTGATATAGAAAGGGTAGTAGATACATGGAATAGTCTCCCAGTGAGAGCAGTAACAGTGATATAGAAAGGGTAGTAGATACATGGAATAGTCTCCCAGTGGGGACAGTATCTACTACCCTTTCTATATCACTGTTACATGGAATATCCTCCCAGTGGGAGCAGTAACAGTGATATAGAAAGGGTAGTAGATACTGTCCCCACTGGGAGACTATTCCATGTATCTACTACCCTTTCTATATCCCTGTTACTGCCCCCACTGGGAGGATATTCCATGTAACAGTGATATAGAAAGGGTAGTAGATACATGGAATATCCTCCCAGTGGGAGCAGTAACAGTGATATAGAAAGGGTAGTAGATACTGTCCCCACTGGGAGACTATTCCATGTATCTACTACCCTTTCTATATCCCTGTTACTGCCCCCACTGGGAGGATATTCCATGTAACAGTGATATAGAAAGGGTAGTAGATACATGGAATATCCTCCCAGTGGGGACAGTAACAGTGATATAGAAAGGGTAGTAGATACATGGAATATCCTCCCAGTGGGAGCAGTATCTACTACCCTTTCTATATCACTGTTACTGTCCCCACTGGGAGGATATTCCATGTATCTACTACCCTTTCTATATCACTGTTACATGGAATATCCTCCCAGTGGGGGCAGTAACAGTGATATAGAAGGGTAGTAGATACATGGAATAGTCTCCCAGTGGGAGCAGTAACAGTGATATAGAAAGGGTAGTAGATACATGGAATATCCTCCCAGTGGGAGCAGTATCTACTACCCTTTCTATATCACTGTTACATGGAATAGCCTCCCAGTGGGAGCAGTAACAGTGATATAGAAAGGGTAGTAGATACTGCTCCCACTGGGAGGATATTCCATGTATCTACTACCCTTTCTATATCACTGTTACTGCTCCCACTGGGAGACTATTCCATGTATCTACTACCCTTTCTATATCACTGTTACTGCCCCCACTGGGAGGTTATTCCATGTATCTACTACCCTTTCTATATCACTGTTACTGCCCCCACTGGGAGGCTATTCCAACAGTGATATAGAAAGGGTAGTAGATACATGGAATAGCCTCCCAGTGGGGGCAGTAACAGTGATATAGAAAGGGTAGTAGATACATGGAATAGCCTCCCAGTGGGAGCAGTAACAGTGATATAGAAAGGGTAGTAGATACATGGAATAGCCTCCAGTGGGAGCAGTAACAGTGATACAGAAAGGGTAGTAGATACATGGAATAGTCTCCCAGTGGGAGCAGTATCTACTACCCTTTCTATATCACTGTTACTGCTCCCACTGGGAGACTATTCCATGTATCTACTACCCTTTCTATATCACTGTTACTGCTCCCACTGGGAGACTATTCCATGTATCTACTACCCTTTCTATATCACTGTTACTGCCCCCACTGGGAGGATATTCCATGTATCTACTACCTTTCTTTATCACTGTTACATGGAATATCCTCCCAGTGGGAGCAGTATCTACTACCATGTCTATATCACATCCAATACTATCTCCATCGCACATAAATCACCTCCCTGCAAGCCCAGCAACCTCATTCCCATAATCCCTCAGCGCCTGTCCTCTTTCTCCTGCACCCTCTGGAACGCTCGCTCTGTGTGCAACAAACTCACAGCCGTCCATGACCTCTTCCTTTCAAACTCCTTCAACCTCCTAGCTTTAACTGAAACCTGGCTAACTCCCTCTGACACGGCCTCCGTTGCTGCGCTCTCACATGGCGGTCTACACTTGAGCCATACCCCCAGACCGGGTGAGAGAAATGGTGGCGGGGTCGGGCTCCTGCTCTCTCCCACCTGCACCTACCAGCATCTCCCTCCACCCCCATCCCTCTCCTTCTCCTCCTTCGAGACACACTGCATCCGCCTGTTCTCTCCTCTGGCTCTCAGGGTGGCGTCATCTACCGCCCACCGGGACCAACCTCCCAGTTCTTTGACCACTTTGCTACCTGGCTTTCTCACTTCCTGTCTTCTAATCTTCCATGCCTAATTCTCGGGGACTTCAACATTCCCATTGATGATCCTTCCGCCCCTGCTGCCTCCAAACTTCTTTCACTCACGTCCTCCCTTGGACTCACACAATCCTCCCTCCTCCCTACCCACCGCGATGGTCACGCTATTGACCTTGTCTTTTCCAACCTCTGCTCCATTTCTGAGTTCAACTGTCGCCCTTTCCCCATCTCTGACCACCACCTTCTCTCTTTCAACCTACCTGGACTTCCTAAACACCCTGCTCCCCCACCCCGCACACACACTCGCAGAAACCTACATGCTGTGGACCCCCATCAATTCTCCAACCTACTTCACCACCTCCCATACCTCATCCTTCACCTGCCCTGATGCTGCCACTAATCACTACAACACTACGCTTATCTCTGCTCTAGACACTCTTGCTCCTCTTCGACTCTGTAAGGCCCCACGCCGCCAGCTTCAGCCCTGGCACACCCTCCAGACTCGCTACCTGCAAAGATGCTCCCGCACCGCAGAGCGTGCCTGGAGGAAATCCCGCTCTGAAGCTGATTTTGTTCACTTCAAGTTTATTCTCCGGTCATACACCTCTGCCCTCCACTTGGCCAAACAATCCTTCTTCTCATCTCTTATATCTACGCTGTCCTCCAACCCTAAACGGCTCTGGTCCACCTTCGACACCCTCCTCCACCCACCTGCACCTCCCCCACAGCTGCCTTCAGCGCTCAAGACCTGGCAGACTACTTCCTCAGTAAAACTCTAACTATCAGAAGCAACATCCCAACACAAGATAGTTATCTGCCACCTCCACTCCCACAGGTCCATCTGCCACCCTCTGCCGCTTCCTCCCAGCCACTGAGGAGGAAGTCAATTCCTTATTGTCCTCCTCACATTATTATTATTATTATTAATTTATAAAGCGCCAGCATATTCCGCAGCGCTGTACAATAAGCACAGTACAGACAGGGTTACAATACATTGAACAACATTTGACAAACAGTACAGGAGGAGATGAGGGCCCTATTCCCGTAGGAACTCACAATCTAGGAGGGTTGGGGTTGGAAACAGGAGGAGAGGACTGTAAGGTGAGAGTGATTGATGGTTGCGTCAGTGAGTTGGGGGGTCGGCTTCCCTAAATAGCAATGTTTTTCAGGGAGCGTTTGAAGGAAGAGAAGTTAGGGGAAAGTCTGACAGCACAAGGGAGAGCGTTCCAGAGAGTGGGGGCTGCGCGTGAGAAATCCTGCAGTCTATCATGGGAAGAGGTGATGCGGGGAGAAGCTAGGCGCAGGTCACTGTTTGACCTTAGGGAGCGGGCTGGGGTGTATACATCTCACCACGTGCCCACTCGACCCCATTCCCTCACATCTAATTCCTCCCCTCTCCTCCTCCCTCACCCCTGCTCTCACACACATCTTCAACCTATCTCTCTCTCCACCGGCTCCTTTCCATCCGCCTTCAAACACGCGCTAGTTACCCCTTTACTAAAGAAAACCATCCCTAGATCCCAACTCTCCATCCAACTACCGCCCTGTATCCCTGCTTCCCTTCACATCAAAGCTCTTAGAAAAACTAGTCTTCAACCGCCTCTCCCTCTTCCTGTCCTCCAATTCCCTACTTGACCCCCTGCAATCTGGCTTCCGTCCCCTACACTCAACTGAAACTGCCCTCACCAAAGTCACCAACGACCTCCTAACTGCTAAAAAACACGGCCACTATTCTATTCTCATCCTGCTTGACCTCTCGGCTGCTTTTGACACTGTTGACCACCCCCTCCTTCTACAGACCCTCAACTCTCTGGGTCTCGGTGACACTGCACTCGCTTGGGTTGACTCCTATTTATCCAACAGGTCCTTCTGTGTGTCCTTTGCTGGTAACTCCTCCTCTTCATTGCCTCTATCTGTTGGTGTACCTCAAGGCTCTGTCCTTGGTCCTCTGCTCTTTTCCATCTACACCTCCTCCCTGGGGCAAAATCATCAACAGCTTTGGCTTTAATTACCACCTCTACGCTGATGACACTCAGATCTACCTCTCTACCCCTGATCTCTCTCCCCCTGTCCTTTCAAAAGTCAGTGACTGTTTATCTGGCATCTCCTCCTGGATGGCCTCCCACCGCCTAAAGATCAACATGTCAAAGACTGAACTCCTACTTATTCCTCCCTCCAATGCCTCCCCACCTCCTGACTTCTCTATCACGGTGGAGGGTATCACCATCTCCCCATCAAACCAAGTTCGCTGTCTTGGAGTTACACTGGACTCTGCTCTTTC